>CAWUFW010022051.1:0-105161 GCA_963921515.1 Calotriton arnoldi | reverse complement strand
GACTGACTGACAGAGAGACTGACTGAATGAGAGAGAGACTGACTGACAGAGAGAGACTGACTGAGAGAGAGAGAGACTGACTGAGAGAGAGAGAGACTGACTAAGAGAGACTGACTGACTGAGAGAGACTGACTGAGAGAGACTGAGAGAGAGACTGATTGACAGAGCGAGAGACTGACTGACTGAGATTGACAGAGAGAGAGACTGACTGACTGAGAGAGAGACTGACTGACTGAGAGACTGACTGTGAGAGAGACTGACTGACAGAGAGACACTGACTGAGAGAGAGAGAGAGACTGGCTGACAGAGAGAGACTGACTGAGAGAGAGAGAGAAGAGACTGACTGACTGAGAGAGACTGACAGAGGGAGAGAGAAACTGACTGACAGAGAGAGAGACTGACTGACTGAGAGAGAGACTGACTGACAGAGAGAGAGAGACTGACTGACAGAGACTGACTGACAGAGAGAGAGACTGACTGAGAGAGAGACTGACTGAGACTGACAGAGAGAGAGAGAGAGACTGACTGACAGAGAGAGAGACTGACTGACTGAGAGAGAGACTGACTGACTAAGAGAGAGACTGATTGACTGAGAGAGAGACTGCCTGACAGAGAAAGACTGACTGACAGAGAAAGACTGACTGACAGAGGGAGAGACTGACTGAGAGAGAGACTGACAGAGAGAGACTGACTGAGAGAGACTGACTGACTGAGAGAGACTGACTGACTGAGAGAGAGACTGACTTACTGAGAGAGAGACTGACTGAGAGTGAGACTGACTGAGAGAGACTGACTGACTGAGAGACTGACTGACTGAGACTGACAGAGAGAGAGAGAGAGACTGACTGACAGAGAGACTGACTGAATGAGAGAGAGACTGACTGACAGAGAGAGACTGACTGAGAGAGAGAGAGACTGACTGAGAGAGAGAGAGACTGACTAAGAGAGACTGACTGACTGAGAGAGACTGACTGAGAGAGACTGAGAGAGAGACTGATTGACAGAGCGAGAGACTGACTGACTGAGATTGACAGAGAGAGAGACTGACTGACTGAGAGAGAGACTGACTGACTGAGAGACTGACTGTGAGAGAGACTGACTGACAGAGAGACACTGACTGAGAGAGAGAGAGAGACTGACTGACAGAGAGAGACTGACTGAGAGAGAGAGAGAGACTGACTGACTGAGAGAGACTGACTGACTGAGAGAGACTGACTGACTGAGAGAGACTGACAGAGGGAGAGAGAAACTGACTGACAGAGAGAGAGACTGACTGACTGAGAGAGAGACTGACTGACAGAGAGAGACTGACTGACAGAGACTGACTGACAGAGAGAGAGACTGACTGAGAGAGAGACTGACTGAGACTGACAGAGAGAGAGAGACTGACTGACAGAGAGAGAGACTGACTGACTGAGAGAGAGACTGACTGACAGAGAGAGACTGACTGACAGAGAGAGACTGACTGACTGAGAGAGAGACTGATTGGCAGAGAGAGAGACTGACTGACTGAGAGAGACTGACTGACTGAGAGAGAGACTGACTGACTGAGAGAGACTGACTGACTGAGAGAGAGACTGACTGACTTAGAGAGAGACTGACTGGCTGAAAGAGAGACTGACTGAGAGAGACTGACTGAGTGAGAGAGACTGACTAAGTGAGAGAGAGACTGACTGACTGAGAGAGAGAGACTGACTGACTGAGAGAGACTGACTGACTGAGAGAGACTGACTGAGAGAGAGAGACTGACTGACAGAGAGAGAGACTGACTGACAGAGAGAGAGACTGACTGAGAGAGACTGACTGACAGAGAGTGAGACTGACTGACTGAGAGAGACTGACTGACTGAGAGAGACTGACTGACAGAGAGAGACTGACTGACTGAGAGAGAGACTGACTGCATGTTAGCAGCTCCCCTTGCTCAAAAGCAATGCCAGCTACCGCAGGAGGCGGGCAGCCGGTGGGACCGTGGGGGTATTGGGGCTCCCCCCACGGTCCCCAACACAAAGGGCCGGCCCAAGGGGATGGGGTCCCCGGGGCCATAAGTGGCCCAGGAAGAGGGCCACTCGGCCCCTCTTCAATATTAAAATTTAAATAAATAAAGAGGCACAGCCCCGGGGGATGGGGTCCCTGGGGCCAATAGAGGCCTTAAAAAATAAAAAACAAACCAAAAGAAAATGTGGCCATGCCCCGGGGAAGGGGTCCCTGGGGCCATATATCCTCAGGAGGGGGGCCACATGGCCCCCTTCCCATTTTATAAAAACAATGTAAACAAAAGAGCAGGCCCTGGGGGATGGGGTCCCCCTTGTAAAAAAAAAAAGCTGGCATCGCACCGAAGGCCCCGCCCCCTCTCTGCAGCACTCAGCAAATGCGCCCCCTGGCACGTTGTAAGTTGGGGAATTAATTCCCCTTGAATACTGTGGGTCCCTGGGGGCCAACTAGGCCACCAGGTACCTCCAGTAAGCGCCACAGAGCTGCGTTGCAGAGAGGTGTTCCGAGGCCACGCCCCTTTGCATATTTTTGCACTTTTTGATATTGCACAGACAAACTACACAGTACTATGGGCCTTATTTACAAGGAATTAACGCAGCCATTGTGCGGCGTTAATTCTGAAGCAAAGGGATGCGTCATACCTACAACAATATGACGGATCCCTTTGATCCCATGGTGCAAAGGTACCTGGGTCACCGGGATGATTGTTTTTGCGCAGAAGGGACACCTTCCTGCACGAAAATAATCACAAAAGGTGATTTCCTCTTCCTACGTGTGCTGCAGAATGCAGCACACAGAGAAAAAGGAAAAACATTTCTCCTTGTTGCACCTCCCTACGCCTCGCATTCACAGGTTTATGATTTCTCTTAAACCAGGAAATGTGTTAGGGTCCATGGGTGAGGTTCCATGGGTGAGGTTCCATGGGTGAGGTTCCATGGGTGAGGTTCCATGGGTGAGGTTCCATGGGTGTTGCGTGGGAACACACACAGCAACTCCCATGGAACGCCCCTTTCATGCAAAGTGCTGTTTGCAAAGGACAGGAAAAGCCAACCAGGGTGACTTTTCATGTCCTTGTAGATATGGGGTGTGAGAAGTTGGCCTGGCATATGCTGTCCACTAATTATAGTGGGCACCTTGCACCAGTCCAAATCGACTCTTATGGTAGGTAGGTTAAAGACAACCTTATTGAAAGCTATCCTAGTGGTAGCTGTGGAGAGCAGCCTTCAGGCTAAGTCTTGAAGGAATGTAAAGCAGCTTGTTTTACCAGTCTATAATCTCTTGAGTGACCAAATGAAAGAGCACCACACCAGGTATATATTCAAAATATATGTATTTATTACTAAACACACCCCTCTAGTCTCTTTATGAGGCTAGAGTTCGAAGTACATAGGTTATAAGATCTTAAATCACAGTAATAGCACAAATACACGTTTGGGCCCTAGGGGCGTACCAAACCATATACCAATAAAGTGGTATGCGAACCACGACTGAACTAGACACTAGGCCTAGAGCCTCTAGAAGTGCTTGGACCACAAGGAACCACCCAAGGTAGTGACACAGGGGACCCACGGGAGACGCGTGCAGTGTAAATACACAACCGCAATACGCCGTTAACTTCTATGGAGAAAGTCGGGATCGGGAAAATAGAGGAAAGGGACACTTAGAAGAGGACTAGGACAAAACCCTTTGAGATCTAGGACTTTGAAGAGTCTCTACCCACGGGAGCACCGGAGTACTCGTGTTACCTCACCCAGGGAAGCCGGGTGCATAGGTGCCTTTCGGGGTCGGGTTTCGTCGACGGTTCTTATGGCGATCTGCTGCAAAGTGCTGCTGGCGACCAGGAGAAAAGTGTCCGGGTGGATCCAAGAGTGGATCGGAGTTCTGAAGAACCTGAAAGCAGAGGGGACAGAGTCTGGGTCACTAGCCAGTGACCAGGGAGGCGATGGACAGATGCCCACCGATGTCGAGTGCTTCAGATTCGATGACGGTCGTCTTGACTCTTCAGCCACGAGGTCCAGGAGGTGTTGTCGGCGACCAGGAGCAGGATTCGGGCTGTTGCTCGATGTCTGTCGAGTGCAGAGGTGTCGGCGACCAGATTGGACCCAACAAGCCTTGGCAACGGCAAGTCTTGAGTAAGATGTAGATCGTCGATGATGTAGACCAGCAAGGTCTGGGGAACTCACCCAGTGAGGGTAAGTGAGGGCAGGCCTGTAGCAACCAGACTGCCAAGGAAAGAAAAGATTGGCCTTCGTTAAGGGCTACTAGCCAACGGGCTAGCGACCGCGAAGGAGCCTCGTGACGCCGCACGTGGAGCTGGCTTACAGGACACTCGTGGAGTGGGGGCCAGTGATCTTCGGTGCAGGTGGTGCTGGAGGCTAGGGCTACTCGAAGCCCAAAGCACGACTTCTTGGGAGACCCAGAAGATGGTGCACTTGCAAATGTGCTTGGTGTCCAGGGGTCACGGTCTCAAGTCACCCACGATAGCCACGGGCCTCAGCTTTGCTGGGGACTCAGGGTAGCCTTGGGGACGTCTGAGAATCCACCTCTGGTGATGCGATGACTTCGGCGTCCGACGGGAGCTTCAGTGATGCGAACCGGACAGATGCTTCTTTGGTGCCTGCCAAGCAGGGGAGTCACTCCTTGACCCCAAGGGAGATTCTTCAGTCCTCTAATCGTGAGTAGAGCGTCGAAGGTCCAGGATTCTGTTTCAGAGTTTCGTCCAGGTATAATCTAAAGTCCTAGGGACTGGGTTCCTACCTTTATTCTAAAAATAGGGGATGGACTACTCTGTGGCCCCACCTATGGGTGGGTCAGGGCAGAGGGGTGGCTACACCCCTTTCCCTTTGTCCAGTTCACGCCAAAGCAGGGGCTGCAAGCCCCTGATCCGGTTTGAACTGGGGTATGCACAGGGACACCAAATGTGCCCCCAGTGCAGGACTTCAAAGCACCCGAAAGTGCTCCCGCCTAGCCCCAATACACATTGTCCTGTCTGGGGAGGTGGTCACACCTCCCTGGGACAGGAAACCTATTGTCCAGGCCTCCCCTGCCGGAGTTTCGTCCAGCAGCAGGAGGCCAGACTCGTGTCTGTGGCAGCAGCATCCATTTTGTGATGCCTGGCTCTGGAAAGAAGTTACCGGACTCGTCAGAGTTAACATGCCTTTCCCTCTAGAAGGGTGGAATGCTACCCCCGCCGCCAGGATTGGCGGGGGGTAGTATTCCAAGATGTTTGACACCAAACACGACATGTTTAGGTGCAGCCATTCCATAGTTAGCATTTTACCGCGAGGATATAATGCGTTTAAGAGTATATGGTCAGGCTGCACTACAAACAGCCTCAGAGATGGTCTCTGAACGCTGCAGAGGGACCCTGCTCATGCAGGGGCACCCTCTCACATAGGAACCATGCACTCTGCCTTTAGGATTGATAAGGCCTGCCTTAGGAGTGACTTATAGGTTTATATGTGTGTATGCATTTAGTGATATAGGTAACCTATACCACAGCAAGGGGTGCATGCACCACCTTACCCAGGCTGCAGTAGCAGACCTGTGGTGCCAGTTTGGATGGCCTACCAGGGGTGGCATAATACATGCTGCAGCCCCTGGCAGGCCTCTGAGGTACCTATGCCCTTGGTACATAGTATACCATATACTAGGGACTTACAAGGGCACTCCAGATCCCAATCAGTGATGTGCCTAAGGCACATGGAGACCCTTTTAAAGAGGAAACAGCTAGGCTGGGGTTCTGAATAGCAGGGCCCCAGCCAGACTAATGTCGAAAACCAGTGAAGTATCAGCAAAAAGTGGGGGTACCCCTGTGAAGCAGATCCTACTCTCCTACACAACCCCCCCAAACGTAGGGACATTAAACTAACCTTGCCCAGTTAAGTCTTCATGTTCTAAGTGGAAATACCTAGAGAGTCCATCTGCATTCGCATGGTTACTCCCAGGCCTATGTTCCACTGTAAAGTCCATCCCCTGTAGGGAAATGGACCACCTAAGCAGTTTGGGGTTTTCACCCTTCATTTGTTTTAGCCATAAGAGGGGCTTATGGTCTGTCTGAACCAGGAAGTGTGTACCAAACAAGTATGGCCTCAACTTCTTCAGAGCCCAGACCACAGCAAAGGCCTCCCTCTCTATGGCTGACCAACGTTTCTCTCTAGGGGTCAGCCTTCTGCTAATAAAAGCTACTGGCTGATCCTGACCTTCTTCATTCAATTGTGACAGTACAGCCCCTACCCCCAATTCAGATGCATCAGTTTGAACAATGAACTTCTTGGAGTAATCAGGACTCTGCAGAATTGGAGCAGTGCACATGGCCTGCTTGAGGTCATCAAATGCCTTTTGACAGCTAACTGTCCACTGAACCTTTTTGGGCATTTTCTTAGAAGTTAAGTCATTCAAGGGTGTCACTATTGATCCATACCCCTTGACAAATCTCCTATAGTACCCAGTCAGGCCTAAGAAGGCTCTCACCTGAGTCTGGGTAGTGGGAGCAGTCCAGTCCATGATGGTCTGGATCTTGCTCTGCAAAGGTTGAACCTGGCCTCCACCCACAAGGTGGCCCAGGTACACAACCTGACTCTGCCCTATCTGGCACTTAGTGGCCTTGATAGTCAGGCCTGCCTTTTGCAGGGCCTGTAAAACATTCCTGAGGTGGACCAGGTGATCCTCCCAGGTGGAGCTAAAGACAGCAATATCATCTAGATAAGCTGCACTATAGGCTTCCAGTCCTGTGAGAACTGTGTTCACCAACCTCTGGAAAGTGGCAGGTGCATTTTTCAGACCAAAGGGCATCACCACAAATTGATAATGCCCACTAGGGGTTGAAAATGCTGTTTTGGGCTTTGCAGCATCAGCTAGTCTGATCTGCCAGTAGCCAGCTGTTAGGTCAAATGTGCTGAGATATTTGGCAGAGGCCAAAGTATCTATGAGCTCATCTGCCCTGGGTATTGGATGGGCATCAGTCCTAGTGACTGCATTGAGGCCTCTGTAGTCTACACAAAACCTCATCTCTCTTTTCCCACCACTGGTGTGAGGTTTAGGTACTAGGACTACTGGACTAGCCCAAGGGCTATCTGAGGGCTCAATCACTCCCAATTCCAACATCTTCTGGACTTCAGTCCTGATACAGTCCCTGACATGGTCAGGTTGCCTATAAATCTTGTTTTTAATAGGCAGACTGTCCCCAGTGTCCACTTCATGAGTGCACCAGGTGGTCTGACTGGGTGTCAGTGAAAACATATGTCTAAACTGATTGAGGACTTGCCTGCAATCAGTTTGTTGCTGGGTAGTGAGGCTGCCTGCCAAGGCTACACCATCAACTGACCCATCGTCAGGGTTCTGTGAGAGCAGGTCAGGGAGTGGGTCACTCTCTTCCTCCTGCCCTTCATCAGTAGCCATGAGCAAGCCCATGTCTGCCCTGTCCACATATGGCTTAAGTCTGTTGACATGGAGAACCCTTTGGGGACTCCTGGGTGTTCCCAGGTCTACTAAGTAAGTGACCTCACCCTTCTGCTCAACAATAGTGTGGGGTCCACTCCATTTGTCTTGGAGAGCTGCTGGGGCCACTGGCTCCAACACCCACACCTTCTGTCCTGGCTGGTAAACAGTCAGAACAGCCTTTTGGTCATGCCAGGCCTTCTGCAGTTCCTGGCTAGCCTCAAGGTTTTTGGTTGCCTTTTTCATGTACTCAGCCATCCTGGAGCGGAGACCAAGTACATAGTCCACTATATCTTGCTTTGGGGGCTTGAGAGGTAACTCCCATCCTTCCTTCACCAAGCACAGTGGACCCCTCACAGGGTGGCCAAACAGAAGTTCAAAAGGGCTGTAACCAACCCCTTCTGAGGCACCTCCCTATATGCGAATAAAAGGCAGGGCAAGAGTATGTCCCATCTACGCCTAAGCTTTTCTGGGAGCCCTTTAATCATGCCCTTCAAGGTTTTGTTGAATCTCTCAACTAAACCATTGCATTGTGGGTGATAGGGTGTGGTGAACTTATAAGTAACTCCACACTCCTTCCACATTGCTTTTAAGTAACCAGACATGAAGTTTGCACCCCTGTCTGATACTACCTCCTTAGGAAAGCCCACTCTTGAGAAGATTCCCAGGAGGGCCCTTGCCACCACAGGTGCTGTAGTGGTCCTGAGGGGAATAGCTTCTGGGTACCTGGTGGCATGATCCACTACCACCAGGATAAACCTGTGCCCAGAGGCTGTTTGGGGATCCATGGGACCAACAATGTCAATCCCTACCCTCTCAAAGGGCACCCCCACCACAGGTAGTGGTATCAGGGGGCCTTTGTAGTGCCACCTGCTTTGCCACTGGCTTGGCAGGTTACACAGGAGCGACAAAACTCCTTACTGTCTTCAGACATGTGGGGCCAGTGAAAGTGAGGGACAATTCTGTCCCAAGTCTTGTTCTGGCCCAGGTGTCCTGCTAAGGGAATATCATGGGCTAGGGTCAATAGGAAGCCCCTGAACTTCAAAGGTATTACCAACCTCCTGGTAGCACCAGGCTTGGGGTCTCTACTCTCTGAGTACAGGAGTCCATCATCCCAATACACTGTATGGGGACCACTAGCTTTCCCAGCAGCCTCAGCAGCAGCTTGCTGTCTGAGGGGTTCAAAGGAGGGGCAGCTCTGCTGCTCCTGGCTCAGATCTGCCCTAGAAGGTCCCCCTGTCCCCAAGAACTCAACCTGTTCAGGTTCAAGTTCCTCTGGGACAGTTCCTTCTTCAGGGCTGAGATCATCCCCCTCAAGGGACTGATCTTCCTCCTGAGCCAAGGGGAAGGCACTGCCTTAACCCTACTACTCCTCCTCTTGGAAGGCACTTGGTCCATTCTTCCAGAATCCAAGGCCTGTTCAGTTTTAGACAGTTTAGCTTGTGACCTGGTCACAGCAAACACATCTGCAGGGATCCCCAGCATTTCTGCATGGGTCCTGAGCTCCACTTCTGCCCAAGCAGAAGTCTCTAAGTCATTGCCAAGCAAGCATTCGACTGGTAGGTTTGCACTTACCACAACCTTCTTAAGGCCAGTTACCCCTCCCCAGGAGAAGTTAACAACTGCCAGAGTATGGTCTGTTCTGACATTGCTAGCATTGGTCACTTGGTACATTTCACCAAGTATAACTTGCCCAGGTAGCACAAGGTCTTGTGTCACCATTGTGACACTTGCCCCTGTGTCCCTAAATGCCAAAGCCTCTCGTCCATTGATTAAAGGCTGTTGTCTGTACTTGCCCAGATTACTGGGACTCACAGTGGAGGTCACATCCATGCCTCCATCACAGACTAACACAGCCTGAGTCAGTTCCCTGACTAAGTCAGAGCCCAACTCAGTTCCCAGGGTGAACCCTACTAAACCCTTTGCTGGAGCACCTCCACCAACTGTACTAGGGGGAACAGGTGCCTTAGGGGCATTGGTGGGTGCTGGACTGGAGTCTTTGGACTTGGTGCAATCACTGGTCCAGTGGGTCTTTTGCTTACAGACCTTGCACCATGGTTTTCTTTGGCCTTTACCCTTGGTAGACTGGGAATCCCCACCAGAAGAAGATTTTTGGGGGCCTGATGAAGACTTTTGATCTTTACCCTTCTCCCCACCCTTGTCAGAGTTCTTAGCATCTTGCTTCTTGGTTTCCCCACCTTGGTTCTGTACCTTCTGCTTCACCCTGGTTCTGACCCATTTGTCTGCCTTCTTTCCCAATTCTTGGGGAGAGGTCAGATCAGAGTCAACCAGGTACTGATGCAACAGCTGGTTTTGACAGTTATTAAGAATCTGCTCCCTCATTATCAGATTATACAATCCTGAGAAGTCACACACCTTACTGCCCATCAACCAGCCTTCCAGAGCCTTGGCAGAACAATCCACATAGTCTACCCAGTCTTGAGTCTGTGCTTTTTGGGTGTCTCTGAACTTCAACCTGTACTGTTCAGTGGTTAGGCCAAACCCATCAATAAGAGCACTCTTCAAGACCTTGTAATTATCAGCATCCTCCTCTCTAACAGTGAGGAGCTTGTCTCTACCTTTGTCAGCAAAGGAGAGCCACAAGATTGCTGCCCACTGCTCCTGAGGGACCTTCTGTACTTTACAGGCCCTCTCTAAAGCAGTTATCCATTTGTGGATGTCATCCCCACTCTGGTAGGGAGGGACAATCTTGCTCAGGTTCCTATGGTCATAGGACCTTTCCCTATCTCTAGGAACATGGCTGCCACCATGGGACTCTAGTCCCAACTTTCTTCTCTCTTTAAGGAGATCTAGGGATTCTCTATCTAAAGCCAATTGCTTCTTCCTGATCTCCAGTTGAGTTTCCTCATACTGGACCAGTCTCTTTCTTCTCTCATGAGAGGATTCCCTCCTGTGAGAAGAAACAGAGCTCCCTATTGAGGTGCCAGAGTGGTTAGACTCCTGAGAAGGAGACCTAGACTTTCTGAGCACACTCATAATCCTTCCTGGGGGACAAAGGTGTGGTTCTCAAGATCCTCATCTTCATCTTCCCCAGAAGGGATTGGGTTTTCCAGGTCAGGGTCATTGTCACCCTCCTGGTCAGTTTCAGAGGGGGCTGGGGGTAGTAGTACCCCTGGCCCCTTCCTCATCTGCTGGCCCACCCTCTGCTCCTACCCCTTCAGTCTCTGAAGACTTACTAAGATCATAAGCCACCAACAACTCCTGGAGGTGTTGGGTGGTGGGACTTTGGCCTGTCCTTAATTTCCTCACGTTACACAAAGCTCTCAGTTCCAAGAATGGGAGTGTGTCATACTTGGAGGGGGAAGCTCAATGGCTTCCTGCAGGGCATCTCTAGATCCTGCTTTTAAAGACATTACTAGTGTGGTGTGGTGTATGCACTACCTACTCTAGTGTGGCCTACTAAACTCTCTTGAGTTGTAGAAAGGGTTGTGCTATCCCTTAACACACAACTCTAAGTTCAGTAGAACTTACTGATATTCTAAGCTTAAATTATATGTACCTTAGGTACCTTTAGTGGTTTTCAGTTGATCAATTCAATTGAGATTATCTGGTAAAACAATAGCAAGCTGGAATCCCACACGCTGCACACCAATGTGAGAAGTTGGCCTGGCATATGCTGTCCACTAATTATAGTGGGCACCTTGCACCAGTCCAAATCGACTCTTATGGTAGGTAGGTTAAAGACAACCTTATTGAAAGCTATCCTAGTGGTAGCTGTGGAGAGCAGCCTTCAGGCTAAGTCTTGAAGGAATGTAAAGCAGCTTGTTTTACCAGTCTATAATCTCTTGAGTGACCAAATGAAAGAGCACCACACCAGGTATATATTCAAAATATATGTATTTATTACTAAACACACCCCTCTAGTCTCTTTATGAGGCTAGAGTTCGAAGTACATAGGTTATAAGATCTTAAATCACAGTAATAGCACAAATACACGTTTGGGCCCTAGGGGCGTACCAAACCATATACCAATAAAGTGGTATGCGAACCACGACTGAACTAGACACTAGGCCTAGAGCCTCTAGAAGTGCTTGGACCACAAGGAACCACCCAAGGTAGTGACACAGGTGACCCACGGGAGACGCGTGCAGTGTAAATACACAACCGCGATACGCCGTTAACTTCTATGGAGAAAGTCGGGATCGGGAAAATAGAGGAAAGGGACACTTAGAAGAGGACTAGGACAAAACCCTTTGAGATCTAGGACTTTGAAGAGTCTCTACCCACGGGAGCACCGGAGTACTCGTGTTACCTCACCCAGGGAAGCCGGGTGCATAGGTGCCTTTCGGGGTCGGGTTTCGTCGTCGGTTCTTATGGCGATCTGCTGCAAAGTGCTGCTGGCGACCAGGAGAAAAGTGTCCGGGTGGATCCAAGAGTGGATCGGAGTTCTGAAGAACCTGAAAGCAGAGGGGACAGAGTCTGGGTCACTAGCCAGTGACCAGGGAGGAGATGGACAGATGCCCACCGATGTCGAGTGCTTCAGATTCGATGACGGTCGTCTTGACTCTTCAGCCACGAGGTCCGGGAGGCGTTGTCGGTGACCAGGAGCAGGATTCGGGCTGTTGCTCGATGTCTGTCGAGTGCAGAGGTGTCGGCGACCAGATTGGACCCAACAAGCCTTGGCAACGGCAAGTCTCGAGTAAGATGTAGATCGTCGATGATTTAGACCAGCAAGGTCTGGGGAACTCACCCAGCGAGGGTAAGTGAGGGCAGGCCTGGAGCAACCAGACTGCCAAGTAAAGAAAAGATTGGCCTTCTTTAAGGGCTACTAGCCAACGGGCTAGTGACCGCGAACGAGCCTCATGATGCTGCACGTGGAGCTGGCTTACAGGACACTCGTGGAGTGGGGGCCAGTGATCTTCGGTGCAGGTGGTGCTGGAGGCTAGGGCTACTCGGAACCCAAAGCACGACTTCTTGGGAGACCCAGAAGATGGTGCACTTGCAAATGTGCTTGGTGTCCAGGGGTCACGGTCTCAAGTCACCCACGATAGCCACGGGCCTCAGCTTTGCTGGGGACTCAGGGTAGCCTCGGGGAAGTCTGAGAATCCACCTCTGGTGATGCGATGACTTCGGCGTCCGACGGGAGCTTCAGTGATGCGAACCGGACAGATGCTTCTTTGGTGCCTGCCAAGCAGGGGAGTCACTCCTTGACCCCAAGGGAGATTCTTCAGTCCTCTAATCGTGAGTAGAGCGTCGAAGGTCCAGGATTCTGTTTCAGAGTTTCATCCAGGTATAATCTAAAGTCCTAGGGACTGGGTTCCTACCTTTATTCTAAAAATAGGGGATGGACTACTCTGTGGCCCCACCTATGGGTGGGTCAGGGCAAAGGGGTGGCTACACCCCTTTCCCTTTGTCCAGTTCGCGCCAAAGCAGGGGCTGCAAGCCCCTGATCCGGTTTGAACTGGGGTATGCACAGGGACACCAAATGTGCCCCCAGTGCAGGACTTCAAAGCACCCGAAAGTGCTCCCGCCTAGCCCCAATACACATTGTCCTGTCTGGGGAGGTGGTCACACCTCCCTGGGACAGGAAACCTATTGTCCAGGCCTCCCCTGCCGGAGTTTCGTCCAGCAGCAGGAGGCCAGACTCGTGTCTGTGGCAGCAGCATCCATTTTGTGATGCCTGGCTCTGGAAAGAAGTTACCGGACTCGTCAGAGTTAACATGCCTTTCCCTCTAGAAGGGTGGAATGCTACCCCCGCCGCCAGGATTGGCGGGGGGTAGTATTCCAAGATGTTTGACACCAAACACGACATGTTTAGGTGCAGCCATTCCATAGTTAGCATTTTACCGCGAGGATATAATGCGTTTAAGAGTATATGGTCAGGCTGCACTACAAACAGCCTCAGAGATGGTCTCCGAACGCTGCAGAGGGGCCCTGCTCATGCAGGGGCACCCTCTCACATAGGAACCATGCACTCTGCCTTTAGGATTGATAAGGCCTGCCTTAGGAGTGACTTATAGGTTTATATGTGTGTATGCATTTAGTGATATAGGTAACCTATACCACAGCAAGGGGTGCATGCACCACCTTACCCAGGCTGCAGTAGCAGACCTGTGGTGCCAGTTTGGATGGCCTACCAGGGGTGGCATAATACATGCTGCAGCCCCTGGCAGGCCTCTGAGGTACCTATGCCCTTGGTACATAGTATACCATATACTAGGGACTTACAAGGGCACTCCAGATCCCAATCAGTGATGTGCCTAAGGCACATGGAGACCCTTTTAAAGAGGAAACAGCTAGGCTGGGGTTCTGAATAGCAGGGCCCCAGCCAGACTAATGTCGAAAACCAGTGAAGTATCAGCAAAAAGTGGGGGTACCCCTGTGAAGCAGATCCTACTCTCCTACATGGGGCAGCAACATGCGCTGCCGGTGCGTCACAAACAATAAATATTCCCCTATAGATGACCCAGCACTTTAGGAACTTTCTCTTTGGAAACTGGTTTGAGCTTAAATCGTGTGAGCAGTTTTTGAAGCTTATTTAGACTTCTCTGTGAACGGCACTGAGGAGCCTCTTCTTAGATCAATAGCAAAGTAACGAATTACTAAAACGTATTATGCGATGTGATTGCTTATAACGTGATATATATGTATACTTCATGCTATGATGGTTTCCAATAACCGAATAAAGTATCTCGAGATTTGAGACAGCCTTGATGGATTTTAGTATGCTTTTAGAAGTGCTTGTTATTTTAATTTAAAAATTATGGGGCTTATTTACAAGCCCCTTGCGCCTCTGGGAGGTCACTTTTTCCGGCGGCGCAAGGGGCTTGTAAATAAGCCCCTTTGCTTTACATTTTTTGCCCTTGTTTCTGTTTTGGTTTCTTAAGCTCCATGGTGACTTTATGTGTTTGAGGTCCAGATAATTGAAAGGTAGATAGATTATCCATCCAAGGCTTCCATGCCAACAAGAAGGATGCAAAAGATTTGTTAGAAAAAGGCTTTCCAGAAAGAGCAGGCCTAAGCCAGTTGGATAAAAATAGTTTCAACTGCTCCTCATTGATTCAAGGATAGGAGTGCTTCAACGCTCAGAAGGCAGGGGCAGGAGGTCTACATGAATCATCAGTTGTGGGAGAAGTAAACTGTACAAAGAGGAGCTCAGCCCAAACACTTGGGGGTCTATTTACAAGGAAGTGGCTGAGCGTGGTGTTAGGCTCCTTGTCTTAACGCTGTACTCCACCCCTTCTGAAACACAGGGTTGCAGCGTATTTATAAGAATACGGTGCAGCCTTGTGTTTCCCCCTGCGCTGGTGCTAATTTAGCTGCTTAGAGCCAACGCAGGCACTCTTGCACCAGAGTGCAAGGATGCCTGCATTGTTGGGAATGATTGTTTATGTGCAGGAAGGAGTCCGTTCCTGCACATAAACAATCTGAAATTGCATTTTGAAACTTCTATGTGTGCTACTTAATGCAGCACACAGAAGTTGCAAAACTTCATTTTTTTAATGTTGTTTATGTGCAGGAAGGGACATTCCTGGTGGGTCGCAAACTGACATACCTCATTAATATATATGAGGTAGGGCACAATTTGTGACCCATTGGGAATCCCTAAAATCACAGGGATGGTGGCTTGCTGGGGTCAGTAGCCCAACATGTCCTTGATTGCTTTTAAATAAAGCAATCATTTTTTTAATGCAGCCAGTTTTCCTTAAACGAAAACGGGTTGCATTTAAAAAAGAAAATGAAAAGTTTTCATTTTGTTTTTTAACAGCAGAGCTGCCTGCACTTAAAAAACGTATTCACTTCCATTCTCAAAGGGCAAAGGGTTCCTTGGGAACCCATTCTCATCTGCGAATGGGTTACCACCTACTTGCAGTAGGTAGTAAAATACAAATGTTTTGCGACCGCATTTTGGTCACAAACATTCCTACAGACCGCTGATATTCGGTATTAGGAAGGGACTCCCTAAGCACACCCCTTCCTAGTACCGAACCGGTATGTATTTGCAGTTCCAAATTGAGATTCGGTAACATGTTACCGAGTCACAAATTGTAATTCATACATACCAAAATGCATTTTACGGTTGCAAACACCCTGATTCTACATTTGGTACCAGTAAAATGCATGATACATGAATACATGAGTCCCTAGATCTTCTCTGTGCTTTTAAAATGCAGACAAGAATAGCTAGTGGGAAAAAATCAGAAATAACAAAGTTTATCCCAGAGTAAAGCCCAGTCTCAGTCAGCAGAAGAATATTAATATCTTATAACAACAGAAAGTCCGAAATGTGGACTTGCTGTAGAAGCGCTGGACAAAGAGAAAGAAGGCAGCTAAGAGTCCATCTTGGCTATACACACATTCTGAACACTACCTATGGTTCGTAGTCTGTTTATGCAAAGTTGATGGCCTTCTAATGTTCAGAATCCAGGTGGTTCTTGAGTGTTCCCCATGTGGTGTCTTAAATTCTAATTGTTGTTTCCTCTTTAGATCAGCTATGCCGCACAGCACAATGTGTTGAGTGACAAGATCCAGTTTCCATCCTTTCTTCGCACAGTCCCACATCGGAGTCCTCAGTCCAAAGTTCTTGCCAAGATAGTTCAGCATTTTGGATGGACTTGGATAGGAATTGTGACATCAGATTATGATGTTTGCTACACAACAATGAAGGCAATGACAGAGGATTTGGAGAGAACAGGAGTCTGTGTAGCCTTCTGGGAGAAAATTCATGACACATACACCAGGGAAAAGATGAGGAGCATCGCTGAGAGAATAAAGAGCTCCTCTGCCAGAGTAATTATTTGTGATTGTTTTGAGATGGATATTAAACCCCTTCTGCAGGAGCTGAATGACTTGAATATATCTGATAAACTATGGATTTTATCAACTACTGTAACGCTTACTCCAAGTTATTTTCCAAGGCCCTCCTTGAGCATACTGAATGGCTCCTTTGTGTTGGTCCTGCATGCTCCCGAGATGCCACAATTCAAGGTATTTTTAGGCCAAATTCATCCTTCCAGGTATCTTGAAGACCTATTTATCAATTCCTTCTGGGAGACAACATTTCACTGCCAGTGGGCAAAAAATGCCAGCTCTCCAGCTGCAGATCAGTGGGAAACTATGGGTGATAGGTTGCCATGCTATGGCACAGAGGTGCTGAATGACATAGAATCATTGTTTGTGTTATCTGATATGAGTTATACTTACCACACATACCTGGCAGTCTATGCCATGGCACAGGCCTTGCAGGACCTGATGTTGTGCCAGCCTGGGAACGGACCATTTGTGGATGGCAGTTGTGCTGAAGTGGAACATCTGAAACCATGGCAGGTAAGAGGAGATGGGATGCCCAATTCTGCACATCACATTAGATCCCCCAAACCATCCCTCCACTTTGTGGAGGTCACATGCCCTAATTAGAGATCCATGTCATCATCTGGGATGTTTTCTATTTTTGCTGGGACGTTGTCCCAGAGTAAAAGCTTGAATAAAGAAAGATTGTTGACTTTAGGACATTGGGTTACTGGTTGAAGGGTTAAGGGAAGTGAAACGCTACTCAAGCAGCAATCACAATTCTTGTCAGGATGAAACACAAGCAAACCCTATATTAACCTGAGCTTTATCTGTAGGCAGCTTGTAACAAAAGTAATAAGGCTTAACTTTAAGGCAATATGTGAAGTATTTATTCAGAACTTCAAACAATAATGATGTGAAAAAAACAACACAAGAAATATCCCACATCAATTTAGAATAGAGTAACGTTAAATAAATTATTTGAGTGCAAAGCGACAAAAATCCAATGAGTAGAACCAGAGATATGCAATATTGAAGTTTTAATTAAAAACTGTGCTTAGAAGCACAGAATGCTAAATGTGGTTATCTGGTCGTGTTGGACCAGCCAAAGTCACAAGTTCAAGCTGACCAGGATTGAGCGTGGGCTGGATACAGGGACCAAGTCAGGCCCACTTAACAATTTACCTTATATCCGGGTTGCAGAGCGTTACAAGATTCTATGTTGAGCTTGTGTCATGTAGAGGCAGTTCCACAGGGCTGCAGGCAGAGATGCGAGGCCCTGCGTCAGAGATGCATCATGCAGCGGTGGTTCCGATGAAGCTGCTGATGGGGCTTATGATGTGAGGTACTGCGTCATCATCAAGAATACCATTGGTGAAGGCTTGCGATTCTGAAGCCCCGTGTTGAAGATGTGTCACGTAGCGCCATTTTCCAAGAAGCTACCGGTGCGATGGGAGGCCCTGCATTGGGAAAGCATCGTACAGTGATGGTTCAGATGCGGAGTTGCAAGGCGATGAGTCAGAGATAAGTCATACTGCAACGGTCATACCCAAGAGTCCACATGTGTAGTAGTTGCCCAGCTACTTCTTTCATACTCTTCATAGAATTTACAAAAGATTGAATGACACTGAAAGGTAAAGAACATTTTCATAGCCCGAATTTGACAGCATCAAGGGAAAGGTTGTTGTGATCTTATCTACAAAACCCACATCTAGTTAATGCTTTACAAGGTTCACATGGCAAGAAATCTCTTGTGATATTTGATTAATTTGATGGCCGAGGGATAGGTTTGAGTCCATGTTCATGCCCAGTGTCTGTGAAACCTATGTTGGAACATGACTGGCTCTCATCTACACTCATAGAAGCAGAATGGACCCACATCCCTTGTGATTACCCAATCGCCAGTCAAATAATGAGAATTTATGAGCAGAAGTTTAAACCACAGGGTCAGGTGCTTAGGAACAACCAATACATTCAAATAATGACCATAAGTAAGAGATAAGCTGCACGTTGACCTGCAAGTAAGGGAGTTCCCTGGAATGTTCCATCTAGAGCCTACCAAATGTTGTTTGTAGTGCTGTGAAAGGCTCCACCAGGTTTCCACAAGTTTGTGGCCTTAAAAAGAGATATATAAAAAGTAATACTATTCACACATGGCATACTGACTTTGAGGGAGGGTTTAATTTGTAAAACAATAAGTGCCAATACCCAAAGTCTTAATCAGAAACCCACGGCCAGCACTGCCGAATGATTGGTTTGCCAAATACCATGGCTTTCTAGTCTTGATTCCACCTAATGATTCTGACATTAACCACCCTACACCGTCTGCCCCTTTATTTCACTCATGCTGATTATTTCTTTCTTATCTGCGTTCTAACTTGTCGCTGTTTTTCTGGCATTATCTTTCTCCTTTTTTTGCCTTTCTCTCTCTTGTTCTGGGTTAACGTCTGATGATTAAAAATAAGTAACAGTCCCCAACAAGGAGTGCCAGTGGGTCCTACCTGCAACTAGCGGCTTATATTAAGCTCTGCTATGTGACTCTGTTTTCGTACTGTATTGTTTTCATTCAATCAGAATTAGCAGTCTCGCCTGATGACAGCCTACAGACCAGCTGTCAACAAAAATGGGGGAGACAAGAGGTGCTGTAGATGAGGGCTTATCCTCCTTACTATGAAAATCCAATACAAAATTGAGCCCTAATTCAACAAATGGCCTGGTCCTCCCTTTGGGAGAACAAAATGCTTTTAATAGTATAACCCTCACCCACCAGCGTGGCCCTTTGGTGGCATGCGCTATCATTGGGTTCTTCCCGTTCAGCTGCGGAATAGAGCGTGCTACTACCTGTAATTTACAGGGGAGCACTGAATGATATTAAACTGCAAAAAAATGGATGTGAGGTGATGGGGGTTCTTTTGAGGTTAGAAATACCTGGTTGGTAGGAAACTGAGATTTATTAAATCCTCCAGTCGATATAATTAAAATATGGGGAAAGAAAAGGTGAACAGTTTACTCGAGTTTAATGACCCTGCCTTACTCCCTGTGCTCTGCCTACATGTTTCTGACACCCTTCCCAGTGACTTTCGTCAGCACAATGAATCTCACTCCCTGAGACCACTCCTTACTTCATAAGTGTCAAGTGCTATACAATCATGCATGCCAAATATAAACCATACACCTACTTGGTGTTTGTTCCAACTCATATAAAGAAACATGCAGGTACCAGTGACGCTAATATAGGTTATTAAACCAGGCAAGACCTTGATGGAAGTGTGACCGTATCACTGTGGGACCTATGGGGCACTAATTCGTTTCTTATTGTTGTCGAACGCACATGACTAATCATAATAAATAACAATAACACTGGATTAACCACTAACCTTGGGTTCTGGTGTAGCATGCTTCTCACCGTACAGCACTTCAAAGCCTCGTCTGGAGTTGCAAGTGCTATATAAATGCAAATACAATTACATAAAAGTATACAAATAAATTGGAAATATTATATCAAAAATAATACACATTCATTCTATTTTCATAATTTAACTATTTATTTGTATTATTTTTTAAATAAAATAAAAACTTTTAAAAAAAACTAACTAATTAACAATAAATGTATAATTTCCAACTTAAAAAAATGCATTACAAAATTATCAAATTTCCAAGGAAAAATGCATTACAATAAATATAATGAGGTACAAATATGTAACACGTAAATTTACTAAATTTTTATGTAATTCAATTTAAATTGAATACATTTTGTTTCGAAAATTTCTATAATTATCACAATTAATATGTACAATAAAATAAAATAAATTAATGAACTTATCAATATATCAAAAATAATTGATGTTTTAAATTATTAATTAAAGAAATATAAATGTTTCCATATCATTTATATAACATTACAAAATTAAACATCACATTTCAATTAAAGTATTCACTTTTTAAAAATCTCCCCATCCTTATCACTAACAACCCAGCATCCCGCTTTTAAAAAAAAGTATATATACATTAATTTTACACATTTATCAAATTGAAAATTTTAATTCCAAATATTTCAAAATTAATAAATTATCTTCATAAACATACAAACTAAAAAATAAATACTACACACATAAAATCAAACACACTACAATAAAATCCAAATAAATTAACACCAACAAATGATATTATATATTAGATTTTAGAAAAAAGTTTTAGTAGTCTGTGCCCCACAGCGACTGCACAGCACCCAGCACCATGACCCCTGGCAATCTTGCTACCCACCATTACAACTCCAAGGTTCTCTTATCCCTGGACCACAGAGACTGAAACAAATACTGCTGCACTTCATCCCCACGATCAACCAAAGCATCCTGCTCAATATCTGTTCTCTCTGCAAGCACACAATGGAAATCTGGGACACCATCCTCTCCGCTGACATTGCCTTCATCACCAAAACATAGCTGAAATACTCCTCGAACCTTGAAATTGCCACTGCAACAACCAAAGGCTACAAGATGATGCACCAAGTCCGAACCAGCAAATACAGCAGGGCATTGCCATCATCTTCAAGGAAACCATCCGATGCATTGCCACCAATGACAACCCAAAACTCTTCATGGAACACCTGAACTTCCAACTATGTACCAATGCCAAGACCACAATAAGAGACACCCTCATATACAGATTTCGGGACCCCGACCGGCTTTCTGCAACACCATCTCCAATCTCATTGCTCCCTTAGCTGTCCACTACTACCACTATGTCCAACTCTGCGTTCTCAGTTTCCATGTCAAAGACCCCAATGATGCCAAGTCCACTGGCCTCCTGGAGAACCTGAACAACACTGGCCTCACCCAACAGGTTACCCGAACCCACGCACAAATTTAGACACACACTCAACTCCATTTTCACCTCCAGCGACAGAATCATATCCAGGAACATCACAGAACTCACCTAGACTGACCACGCCATCATTCACTTCACCATCTCCTGATGCTCATCACACCATCCCTAAGCATCATAGCTCCTCCTACTTCAGCTGGGGTCAAGTAAACGGGGACACAGTGGACACAGGCTCACAGCACCACCCTACAAGAAGCTTCATATCAGACCTTGACCAGGCCATTCAGAACTTCTCTGCATGGATTATCAAATTCACTCACAGAGTTGCTCCGATGAAACCAATGACACTTTACCATGAACCCCTCCGACAGACCCACGCACAAAGCAGCTCTCAGCAACTACCACCGGTGCATCAAGGAAGACAAGAAAACAGCAATCACAACCCGCATCAATACATCGGCCAACCACACAAAAGAACTCTTCAAAATAATCAAGGAATTCTCCACCCCAGCGGACACAGAGAACACAATCCACCCATCTCAAGAACTTTCCAACAGTCTCTTGGAATACTTCCACAGCAAGATTGCCACCAAATACAGCAACTTCGACCCCCAATGCACCGCTATCAACCTCAACAGCCTCGATCAATCAGCACACACTAGCTGAATGCTCTCCACTTGGTCTCCGCCCACCACTCAGACCACCACAGCCATCATGTCATCCAAGCACCCCGGGGCACCTATTGACCCCCCACCCACCATCTTTTCAACCTCAGAACAGACCCTATCAGCATGGAACTCCCCAGAATCATCAACACCTCCATCACCACAGCAGCCTTCTGGACATATGGAAACATGCAGAGGTCAGACCTCTCCTAAAGAAATCCTTCACCGACCCCACCAAACTCAAAAATTATCAACTGATCTCCCTGCTTCCTTACCAGGCCAAAGTATTTGAGAAGGCCAACAACAAACAGCTTACCGAATACCTGGAACAAAACCACCTACTTGACGCCTCCCAATCAGGATTCCATTCCAACCACAGCACTGAGACTGCTCTGATCGCTGCCACAGATTACATCAGAACCCACCTCAACTGCAGAGAGACTGACGCCCTAATCCTCCTCTGCCTCTTTTCTGCTTTTGACACCATTTCCCACCACACCATCATCAACAGACTCTACAACATAAGCATTCAGCAAAACGCACTCAAGTGGATCACCTCTTTCCTCACAGGACACACCCAGAGCATCCGGCTGTATCCCTTCACCTCAGTACCCAAGGACATCTTATGCTGAGTACCCCAAGGATCATCCCTCAGCCTCCCCTTGTTCAACACCTACATGACCTCCCTTGCAGACATTGTCAGATCCCATGGCCTCAACATAATTTCCTATGCAGCTGACACTCAACTCATCCTCTCACTTACTGAAAACCGCTTCACCACGAGAATCAACTTCTGCAATGCCATGACCAATGTAACCAACTGGATAAGAGACAACTGCCTCAAACTCAACTCAGACAAGACAGAAGTGCTGATCTTCAGGAAGAACACAACTTTATGGGACCACAGCTGGTGGCCAGCAAAACTCCCACACCTACAGACCATGAGCACCACTTAGACATCATCCTAGACAGCGAACTGACCATTAAATAACAAGTCAAAGCAGCTGCCTCCTCCTGCTTCCACACCCTGCGCACACCCTGCAGAATCCTCAGATTGATTCCAGTCAACATCAGAAAGACCATCACTCAGGCCCTCATCAACAGCCACCTTGACTACGGCAACGCTCCCTAAGCTGGCATCTTCACCCAGCTTCTCAAAAGACTCCATACCATATAGAATGATGCAGCCAGACTCCTCGTGGCCATCCCAAATTAGACCCACATCACCCCCATCTCAGAAACCTCCACTGGCTCCCCATTCAGAAGAGGTGTCACTTCAAGATCTTCACGCACACCTACAAAGCTCTTCATGATCAATGACTGGCCTACATCATCCAACGACTGAACTTCCACCTACCCACAAGAATCCTGCACTCCTCCACACTAGCCTGTGCGCACATCCCCCACATCCATCGCAGCTACAGTGGGGGTCACTCCTCGTAGATTGCTACAGAGACCTGGAATGACCTACCCCTCCATCTTCAAACAGCATCCTCCGTGGTGGACATGGCTCTTCAACTGAGACGTGGCACCCACAGCGCCCTTATACCCATAGGGGTGACAGTGATTCACTATACAAATGCTGATTGATTGATTGATATTTTTATGATATTAAAAACTACACTTGAAACAATATTCTTCCCTTCGATATCTCTACACACAATATTTTTGACATCCTGATATTCTTTATGCAATATTTCTATTTGATAAATTGTCCAAACTCCACACAACAAGAACGTGGGGCTTGTAAGTTACTGCAGTTATTGCCTGTATGCCGTCTTGTCAGAACCTGTGTGGATGATGTGCGGGGTACGCTGTCTCTGCTGTGATACGCTGTCTCTGCAACTAACTGCAAAATCTGCCAACTGCATCTATTTTCAGACCAGAACCCTGATGAAATTGATAATTGATGCACTTAGGACACTTACATAGTATGTAAGCAGAAGGGCAACAAGATGATTGTGTCCTTGGCACTCACCTTGTACCCAAGCATGTACTTGGCCTACACTTGTTATTTTAGTGCTTTCAGTGTTGATCATTCTATAGCCTGCACTCTTCTGCAGGTTTTTTAATGCTCTGTCTGTTGGAAGTGACCTGTACTCTGTCTATATTTGGCTTAGATGTCATGGTCTGGCTCACTCTTCTAGCTGTGGTTAGTGGGGCCTTTCAAAGGGACTTGGGCCCTTCCTGGTGAAAGAGGCCTCCTCAGTTGGCTAAAATGTTTCTACATATTGAAACAAGGAATAGTCTACAAATCGAAACAAGGAATAGTCAAACTTTGTATGTACCCTGCATATAGCTGGGTCTTAACTGGGGTGGTGAAATGAGCTAAAGAACGATGATAGATTCAACCCAGATCTGTGACTGGGGGTGAGTGTCTGAAAAGTTTCAGCGCTCTGTCCATCATCTCCGTGTTAACTTTGTTCACCCTAAGTTGACAGGGTATGCCTAGACGTGGGTCCCTTGCTCACTGTGCCACTGGATTCAAGCTAGCCTGGCTGATAAGGGGTGTTACCCCAAAACCGGTTCCAGGATGCTTGTTTCCGGATCCAGGGAAGACCTGGCTTGGCAGTTCTGGCAGGACTGCTCCCATGAGGCACAGGATCAAGACTGATGTGCATGTAGCTAGGCCTTAACTGGGGTGGTGAGGTGAGCTAAAGAACAATGATGGATTCAACCCAGATCTGTGACTAGGGGTGAGTGACTGAAAAGCTTCAGGGCTCTGTCCATCATCTCTGTGTTAACTTTGTTCACCCTAAGTTGACAGGGTATGCCTGGATGTGGGTCCCTTGCTCACTTTGCCACTGGATTCAAGCTAGCCTGGCTGATAAGGGGTGTTACCCAGAAACCGGTCCCAGGATGCTTGTTTCTGGTCCAGAGAAGACCTGGCTTGGCAGTACGGGCTGGACTGTTCCCATGAGGCTCAGGGTCAAGACTGATTTGCATATAGCTGCGTCTGAACTGGGATGGCGAAGTGAGCTAAATAACAATGATGGATTGAGCCCAGATCTGTGACTGGGGGTGAGTGTGAAAAGTTTCAGCGCACTGTCCATCATCTCCTTGTGTTTGCTTTGTTCGCCCTAAGTTGGTAGGGTATGCCCAGACGTGGGTCCCTTGCTCACTTTGCCCCTGGATTCAAGCTAGCCTGGCTGATGAGGGGTGTTATCCCAAAACTGGTCCCAAGATGCTTGTTTCTGGTCCAGGGAAGACCTGGCTTGGCAGTTTTGGCTGGACTCTTCCCATGAGGCAATGGGTCAAGACTGATTTGCATGTGTTCTGGGTCTGAACTGAGGTGGCAAAGTGAGCTAAAGAATGATGATGGATTCAACCCTGATCTGTGACTGGGGGTGAGTGTCTGAAAAGTTTCAGCACTCCGTCCATCATCTCCTTGTGTTTGCTTTGTACCCAGCTGATGCATATTTCATCAATTATGATGAACCCACAGATCTAACAGGCCACTGCCTTACACATGCCTTTGATATAGAAGCAATATTTATATATTGGTTACCAAAGGGAATGCATAAATATGCATGACACGCCTGCCAGTGCACGTTATGATGGAAGACCTCTTCACTAGAAGTCCCATCCTGGATTCTGTTTCATGAAAATTGTCAAAGAAGAGTGACATATCTGTAGCTACCATTGAGACTAGCCCTTTTCAAGTGCAAACAGCAAATGTTTACCATGACTTACTTGAGGCAGTCACTGCTGTGGCAGAGAGGTGCATTATACCCTAAGCGGTGAGGGGAGGGGTTCTTTCCCTGGATGAGAGCTGATAGAGCAGGGACAGCTGATCTACCTATCTCTGGCAATACTTGCACAAAGGCTGTTGCCGAGTGCTCTCCGTAAACTGCTCCAATGGGGGTGGAAGAGGTTTAGTGCAAGGACATCCATCCTGCATTGCTGTTAAGGGCATCCACCTGCAGCTCTCAATGCTTTTAAGCATTCTCCCTTTCCTTCAACCAACCATCAGATTGAGGAGTCAGAATCTGTGATCATGAGACTCACAGGCGGTGTAACATGATTTATACATGCCTCTCAAAGAAGCTGATCAACACACCTCAAAGGCTGCAAAACCGAGCCTAAAGGTGAGCATGCACTTGTGGAGGTCTGACCTTGTCCACCTAGCCTTGAAAGAATTCACTTACATACAAAACCGGGTTACATCCTCCCAAGGAAGCTATGCTCAGTCTCGCTACACCTGATCTTAAAGGGTGAAGATGGAGGTTGAGCCTTGTTAGCACGGGTCAAAATGGGGAATGCCCTGGACACTGAGCTGTACAAGAGGTGCTGTTTGGTTACTGCAAAATGATTCCTAGAGCTTTACAAAAGACCCGGATCAATTAATGGATAAGGTTCGGCTCTATTGCCTGACAGAAATGACCCCTAAACTGAAGTGAGAATGGTAGGACCTAGGTATAGGAACTGCATGGTTTGTGCATCTAGGTGAATGTAGGACTTGTGCAGTCTCCAAATACACACAGTTGATTTAAATATTTAGTGATTAAGGTCCTTTTGCATGGTGAGATATGGAATATAGAGACTGGCGGCCGTTGATGCTGCTTTGTTTTCAAGTGCCATCATAGTGAGCATGTCAAGGAATGAGGCTTTTCAAAGTCTGAGATGTCAGCTGACGCATTCCTTCATGTGGTGACCTGATGCATGACGTCTTTTTGTAGAATAAGACCTGTGATTCACATAATCACATGCTTTATGGCTACAAAATGACTTTTTATAATGCACATGGATCAGTCACTGACCCCAAGAGGCTCCTAAATGGATTAGAAATCCATTGGAAAGGAATGGCCAGCCTCAATCTGTGTCCATTCCATCAAAAACAGACTTTAACTTAAAACTTGCTACAATTCAGACAAAAAAGACTAGTAATAGAAGAGCATTGGGTCGTTAGAATAAACTAATGTCCTAGAAATGCTTTGTCTGCCGTGTGGCTATTCTAGACCAAAGTGGTGCTCCTGATTCAGGGTGCCAAAGGGTCAGTGCTCTGAGGAGGGGTGAGACTGGGTACTCCCGCCTAGGCCCCTTTCAAGAAGAAAGGGTGACAAATCCCCCCTCATTCAGCATACCAGAGGCGGACAGGTCTTTTGAGCTCACTGTTGCCATAGAAAGAAATCTAGAACCTCCTGGTGAAGTCATCCACTGAAGGTGTACTATCCTGGCAAGCTACTTCCTGCCTAGGAGACACAGCAATCAGCAGGGGAGCACACTGTAGAGTTAGAGTGTGCACAGGGCAGTAGTGTAACAAAACTTAAGGGGGGCCCCCTGCAAGGTACATGAAGTGACCCCCTCTGGACTCAATCAGGAGCTATCAGGCCAGGGTACTGTGCTGAGGGGGCCCCCTGGAGCTTGGTGGGCTGTGGGAGCCTTTATTACGCCACTGACACAGGGATGGTGCCTACACCAAGGCGTGATCACACTCATGCCACTAAAGTGACTCACACACCTTCTTGGTGGGTGAAACAACTGAAGTGGAGTGAATTATTCTCATCTACTAGTCTCAATGCTTCAAATATTGACCAAATATACTTGAGGTAACCATTGCTTTATAGCATAGGTAATCACCAACATATTCCCAGGGGCCAAAATTTCATCTTTGGTGTGACCGAAGACCTTATTAATGCCAACACGGTGGTGGTCGGAGCGTGGGAGGTGTAGGAGAGCGACACATGTACATATAGTGAATGAATTGCACCTGGGATCAATTCCAGCTTCCACACTTGACCAAACTCTGTGATCCTGGGCAATTGTTTTATTTCACTTTGCCTATTGGCATTGTTGTTAGGGTAGAGGGGGAGGCATGAATGTTTCTAAATTCATGTTTGAAAACTCTCACTTAAAAAAATGGTATTGCACTTTTATAATCTGTTGTACATAGTGAAACACTCCTGTAGGTAATGAAATACATGTTTTGCATTTCTGGAGGGACTTTACCTTTTTATTATATTTGTTGAAAAATGTCTTTCAAAACGAAAGTGTTCTTAACGTTAAGTGGTGCAGGACAGCTTCTTTCTTCTTTTGTTTTACTTTGGTTTGAATGCAAATAAATGCTTCCCATTTATTTGATATCTTTATGAATATTAGTGCTTTGTAGGGTAAACGGCAGTCTAGTGCTGTTCAATCAGGGGCCACATGTAAAGGTCAGGACTTTGAGTATCACTGCTTTAGAGACAAGATTACAGTTAGTTCATTGTGAACAGTAATAATCACAAGTCAGAAAATATAAACAATGGGCCAAGAACCAGAACTATATATAAACCATTCATGTAGCATCTGATGTATTATATTAGTATAGTCAGTATGCCATAAAGTTGTTATTGAATGTGAAGCATCAGTGAAAGGTTTGCTGTGCAAAAAACACCATCTTCTCAGCTTTCAGGAACATGCAGAGCTGTATCGAAAAACATTTGTTTTATCACAGTTTTGGCATTTGTCTAAGAGGTGGCGCCCATATATCAAAAGTGCTTTCAAATTGCTTCCAATTCGTGGTGGAAACAGGTGTGAAACCAATGGGTGATGCAACAAATGTATGGCCTGGAATACGCACAATTCTACTTACATTTTAAATCCAAAAGTAAAGCAGGGCGTGCTGTCCTGGTGTGTCCTCGGTCCTATGAACACAGAGACAATTACTTGAGCTTGAGGTGTCCCTTCTTGCACAAAAACAATTGTGCCTACAACACAGGCACGCTTACACCATGGTGCTAGGCAGCACGTTGTGCGCCAGCGCAGGCAGAGAGCAGGAGTGTGCAGTATAATGTTAAATACAGCACCTTCCAGCCCTCTCCCTTTCATGCATTGCAGCACAGCACAGCACAACAAAGTGGCTGCCTGTGTTGTGAGAACGTATGATAAATACGCTGCTAAGGGTGGATATATGGGAACGCCCAATCACCACCAGTGGTACGCCTCTATGACACAAAGTTACGCAGAGCAGCACAAGGCCCTGCATTGCTTTTTAAAAAACATTTATACAAAGCAACACAAGTAGCCATTTTCCATGTACATCACTTTGTAAAGTCCTAACAAGGATTTGGAAAAAGTCATGCAAACGTCAGTCTGGCTCATATTTATTTTAGCCAAATCAAAGGTAGCCCAGAGGTCATCATTGTGGCCGGTTTCAGTTCCAAAAGGCCAGCTGTTTATGGGCAAAACAACACTAAAGCCATCCTCTCTACATGGCCCATCTTCCTGCCTGGTAGTCATGGTCTAGGGCCATTTTGTTTTCCTCTAGGAAGCGCAATCTGGTAAAGCATACATTTCTAAAAATATCTGTGCCCCTGAGGGGGGTCAGACAATTTCCTAGAGGGGGCCGAGCCCCCCCCAAAACAAAATCATAGGTGCCATTTTCTTTTCCACTGGGCGGTGCAGCTCAGGAAAAAACGTATTCCTATTTCCCAGGGAGGCTGTCTCCCCCCAAAAATGAAAAGACATGGTGTCTAGTGGTTCCTGCTCATGTATTGTAACTAACTTCTAAAAAGTGTTTTCAGAAGTCAGTGTATGTTATAAATAGTCCAACGTACACAGGGTAGAAGTTCTGAGGGACTTTTCTTTTCTATTGGGCACTGCCGATAGAGTCTGGAAAAATCTCAAAGGGTGTCAAGGTCATCCCTAATCTCTTTTTCAAAAACATGATTGCTGTGGGAGTTTTTGAAGAATGTTACTGAGCAAACTTTCAGTACCTGCACAGGAGCCGCTGCGGCAGCGGCTTCTCTGGAAGCGAAGAAATCTAAAATACAGCCCACCAGGGTCCAGATGACACCTTAGATCTGGACCAGACCAGGCTCAGACCAGGATCAGACCAGGCTCAGACCAGGATCAGACCAAGCTCAGACCAGGATCAGACCAGGATCAGATCAGGCTCAGACCAGGTTCACACCAGGATCAGACCAGGGTCAGACCAGGATCAGACCAAGCTCAGACCAGGATCAGACCAGGATCAGACCAGGCTCAGACCAGGATCAGACCAGGCTCAGACCAGGATCAGACCAGGCTCAGACCAGGATCAGACCAGGATCAGACAATGATCAGACCAGGCTCAGACCAGGATCAGACCAGGCTCAAACCAGGATCAGACCAGGCTCAGACCATGCTCAGACCAGGATCAGACCAGGCTCAGACCAGGATCAGACCAGGCTCAGACCAGGATCAGACCAGGATCAGACCATGATCAGACCAGGATCAGACCAGGCTCAGACCAGGCTCAAACCAGGATCAGACCAGGCTCAGACCATGCTCAGACCAGGATCAGACCAGGCTCAGACCAGGCTCAGACCAGGATCAGACCAGGCTCAGACCAGGATCAGACCAAGCTCAGACCAGAATCAGACCAGGCTCAGACCAGGATCAGACCAGGATCAGATCAGGCTCAGACCAGGATCAGACCAAGCTCAGACCAGGATCAGACCAGGCTCAGACCAGGATCAGACCAGGCTCAGACCAGGATCAGACCAGGATCAGACCAGGATCAGACCAGGCTCAGACCAGGATCAGACCAGGCTCAGACCAGGATCAGACCAGGCTCAGACCAGGATCAGACCAGGCTCAGACCAGGATCAGACCATGATCAGACCAGGCTCAGACCAGGATCAGACCATGCTCAGACCAGGATCAGACCAGGCTTAGACCAGGATCAGACCAGGATCGGACCAGGCTCAGACTAGGATCAGACCAGGCTCAGACCAGGCTCAGACCAGGATCAGACCAGGTTCAGACCAGGATCAGACAAGTTCAGACTAGGCTGAGACCAGGATTAGACCAGGATCAGACCAGGATCAGACTAGGATCAGACCAGGGTCGGACCAGGATCAGACCAGGCTCAGACCAGGCTCAGACCAGGATCAGACCAGGCTCAGACCAGGATCAGACCAGGATCAGACCAGGCTCAGACCAGGTTCACACCAGGATCAGACCAGGGTTGGACCAGGATCAGACCAAGCTCAGACCAGGATCAGACGAGGATATATACAACTGAATATTATGTCAGGGCCCTGAGACATTTCACGCTAATAGGGATCACCAACATGATCCAGATGGGATCTTCAATCTGCCATGTGTAGCCCATGATCCTAAGGACCCCCATAGTGTGGACTCTTCATAGGTCATAGGTCAGACATTTGTCAATAGTCGCCATTCTCAATGGGGTAACATCTAGCCTCCTTTGTCTAGCAAGCTAAAAACTAACTACGCCTTACCTCCCTTTCCAGCAAATATTGAACTGATCGCAGCATCATTAATGAGACAACAAACTTTTTTCAAGGAGTGGAACCCAACCTCCAAAAGTAACCAAATAGCTTCTTTGGCAAACTGATGATTTAATCTCCTGCACATCTTTGCCCGTCCCACTCAACTGTCACTTTATATGAGCAGGAAACTGATGTTTGTAAACTGATTTTGTACAAAATAACAACTGTTTTATGTGACAGAACATGCATGCGTGTTCTGTCGAGGTGACTCTGTAAGGAGCAGTTGGTCTTTACTATGTTTGGAGATACTGTTGTAGCTCTTGCTTCTTCTTTTAGTTCTGGAGGTGTTCCCCTTGTTTAATTCCTGTGATTTTGGTGGTCCTGTTTCTTTCTTGCCTCTCTCTCTTTAGGTACACATCTCCATCTAACGTAGAGCAAGAATTAGTCATTTTGCCAAATCCTACCTCTCTGTATATCTATAAGCTTTATCTCAACATTTAAAAGCAATTCAAATAGGATATGTCCAACTATTTCTCACTTTTTTCCCAGAATTTCCCAGTAATCAGCATGACCGTTGATTATCTCTGTAGAGTCATCTGTGATATATCCTGGATCACTGCCCATTCAAGACCTAGAAACAAGATGTGTCCCGCTCTTCTGGAAGCTTGGAACAGATCCTCTGTTTTTTGAGAAGTAGTGAAGTTTCTACAATAGATCTCTCGGTTGTCAAAAGGCCTGCAGCTTCTTTGGGCCCATTCAATGAACCCAGTCTAAGAGTACTTCATCCCAATCAACTCTGAGAACCAATGATAATCAGGGATATATTAAAGTCCTCAAATATGGTCCCTCACCGTTCTCTTCCAATCATCTGAACCTCAGGTTTTCTCTTTGTGTCTTATTATCAAGGCCTCATTTGTTGACAAGCGACTCAGCAATCTGACAATATCAGTTTGAGATAACACATTGAGAGAGAGCTGTGTGGCAATCAAATCTCCCAGTGGTTCCATATGAAACCTGAATGATGATTATGATGATGAAGACCGATTTATAGAGCGCCCAGGCGCTCATGGGAGTGTACCGACACTAGTCTTGCAGCAAGTAGGAAATTACTCCTTGAATAGCCAAGTTTTAAGCCCTTTTCTAAAAGCAAGTTCTGACCTTTCCTACCTCAGGTGTAGCGGGAGAGAATTCCATGCAGAAGGGCCTAGAAAGCAAACAAATCATCCACCAGCCCTTATCCTCCTCACTCTAGGCACTCCAGCTAAAGCCAAATGCGAGGCTCGGAGATTCCTGGCAGAGTTGTAAAACTGAACTCTGAAGGCCAGGTAACATGATCCAATGTTGTGCAAGGCATGACAAATCAACAATAGTTTTTTAAACACAGTTCTCTTCCTTAAGGCAGCCACTGCAAGGAAGAAAGATACCTGCAAATCCTAGTTCTCCACGACAAATTCAATAAATGTCTGGCTGCATCGTTTTGCACCATTTGAAGTCTGTGAATGGTGCAATCCATAAGACCCAGATATAAGGCATTAGAATAATCCAGGCATGAGGTTATCAGAGCCTGGATAACCGTTCCGTTTCAGAGGCTAAGTCAGCAGATCAAATCTTTGAACGGGATGACCCACTTGGTATATCTGACCTCAGCGCCATTGTAGTTGGCCTGAAATAGTGCCTCGATCTTGGTCAGCTATGAACAATTACTTATGATGTATTTTTAGAAATCATTTTTGGGATCTTTTATTGTACTGTGTGGTTGACTTTTTAACTGTTTTGGTGCTGACAAATACTGAATACATTTTCCATAAGTGAAGTGTGTTGCTCTGTGCCATAGCTGGTAGTGGTTGAGCACAAGTTTATTTTTGGAACTTGTATTTTGGACATGACAATGTTTTGGACTTATTACTTGAGAAATATTTACATCCTCCCAAACTAATAACCCAGCTACACTCATTTTGGAATATTGAGAGGGGTCTGTAAGAAAGAATATAAAACACTTCAGAACCTTCTCATCTGTTCCTGTAAATGATGACAGAAAGCACCAGAGTGTCCCGTAGTCCACAGTTCAAAATGGCAAGGTGAGATCAAGCAGCATGAGTAGGCAGACCTGACTTCCATCTGCAGATCTTAGCGGCATATGTACAAGAACTGCCTCTAACTAGTGTTAGCAGCAGTTAGCGGCACTTTTCCTAATGTGGCCTATCACCGAAAACTATCACCCTGTTAGCGATGTATTTACAATATGTCGCTACATGGTGATAGTTTCAGGTAGCCGTGGTGAAAACTGCCGCTAACACTAGCGTGACGGCGATACAAATTCTGACGTTAGCAGGCGAAAACTGATGAAAGGCCGATGAGCGTTAGTCAGCCCAAGCTGCCTTTTTTTGCCTCTAGAGGCAAAAATAGCCTATAGGTCCACCCCCAATTAAAAATAGGAAACAAAACCATTGTAATGCAGAATGGAGCAGCCAGAGCCAAGTGCAGCACAGATCAACAACCCCCAGGACTCCAACAGCGAGGATGACCAACCAGAGTCCCAGGGGAAGAGAAAATTCAGGGCTACAATCATGAAAAGATGTGCATCGCTAGGCAAAACCTGTGATGCATCACTTAATATTGCGCACTCCTTGCAACAACATGGCATCCAAAACCTTGAAAGCACGGACAGTCCCCGGGGCCCTGAGGCCTCGCTGGGCTGCTTCTGGGATGCGGAGTGGGATGCGGAGGTGCTGTGGAGTTGCTGGGCCGTGGCGGTAGACATTGAGGCATCGGCAATCACCCTTACCTGGTGTTGAAGTCTGTCAGGTCACATGGAGACAAGCTGCTGACCTGTGTTAGAAGACTGCCTGGTGCCCCTTAGAGTGTGAATGGTAGAGGCACTCCTGCGCAACAGCGTAGGGAGGTCTGCATCACATACCACATGCCACCACTACACCAGGGGTGCACGGAGGAGATTACCAATGGTGGGCCGCGACTCTCTGCATCACAGGCCGGAGGATGTTGCGCTGGCCAGACTCTGTGGAGGGTGAGGCCCCTGAGCAGCACAAAACTTGTGTTGTGGGAGCACTGCAACTTCACGCCTAACGTGCCCTGTTGCAGCACTTGCATCAGGAGGTTCCCCAGCGGACTTGGCGATGTCAACTGTACCCTGGCTTGTAAAATCCCACCTGGCTGAGGCTCCTGCTGGCTGAGTCACAGATTTGGAGAGAGTGCAGTGGATTGCACCACGGTGTCAATGTCCAGGTGAGGTGAAGGTGGGACACGTAGTGGAAGAGGCCCATGGGTCAATTTGGGCCCAGGCCTAGTATCTCTGGGTGATGCACCCCCAGTAGTGGCTCATCTGCTATGGTGGAAGAGCGTCATCCCACTACTTTCAAGCAGTGCAAGAAGAGGAAACATAACATGATGATAACTTTCTGATGTACTCATGCTATGTTTCCTTTGCAGGCGGGAGGGTGGGTGGGACTGCTCTACTCACAGAGCCGGGCAGAGGCAGAGTGGTATGCCCACTCAAGTGCACAATGACTGTTTGGTCGGCCCTCTCAGGCCGTCCAAAGCAGTCATGCACACATCCCTGTTCACAATGCAGACTGCATTACAGCCTGCATGGAGAACATGCCCACCCCTCCAGTCCCTGGCTGAACGCCTTGTCATGGTGCTCAAGAACAATCACAACAGTGCATCACACCATTGTGATTGGCTTAGGGGAGGGAGCTTGGCTGCCTGCTTCCTGTTCCTGGAAGCAGACTCAGGAGAGCAGGAGCACAGAAGATGCAGGACCCGGCCTTGAGGTTTAAAATTTTAAAAAAATATATTTACAACCCCCGCTCCCCCCACGTCCCGCACCCTCCAGTGTCTTTTCCCTCCTCCCAGCTGTCCAGTTCCCCCGCAGCACTAAATAATGGTGGCTGCTGTGCGGACATGCGCAGCGGGCGTACCACTGGTGCGCCAAAGGCAAGCCTGTCTGCGTCTTTCCTCCCCTGGACCACACCCAGCACCAAGGACCCTTCCTCTCGGACACTCTACCACTACGACGTGAGCACCCTCCTTGCCATCAACCCTGGATGCCACACTGCCTGCCATCTAGCAACACTGTAGAATTCTCTTGCACCCTGCGCCTGTCAAAACTGCAAACGCACCTTTTGTCACATCAGCACACCAGTGCCTCCTGCCGCCCAGCCGACCAACAGTGCAGCCAACTGGCTCAACTACATCCTCCTCAATGTGCGGTCCCTCCACGAACATGCAACAGGAATCTGGGACCTCTTTGATGCCACCTCTTCAGACATCGCCTTCTTCATGGTAACCTGGACCAATCTCTGCTCCAGACCGGACATCGCCATCACCATCCATGACTGCTACAAATTCACCCGCACGGACCACCCAACGCTCCCAGGAGGAAGCATTGTCATTGTCTAAAGACAGCACACTCTGACTGACCACGCCCTCTAATGACCTGACGGTGACCATGGAACACCTCCACTTCCAGATCCGGACCAAACCCACCACCACCCTTCGCGGCACCCTCATCTACAGGCCTCTGGGGCCATGAACCCCCATTCACCGATGCCATTGTAGACCTCATCACACCCCAGGCTCTCCCATCCACCAACTACATCCTACTCGGAAACCTCAACTTCCACCTGCACAACCCAGAACACCACCCCCCTCCTGGGGCACCTCGCCAACATCGGACTCAGGCAGCTAATCACCGCACCAACCCACATAGCCTGATACACGCTTGAGCCCATCTTCTCTATCAGCAGGTACTTCAACTACAGCCACACCACAGGACTCTCCTGTGCCAACCATCATTTTTTACATCATGCCTTTACCACCCCCACCGTACGCCATCGCCATCATTGCCCCCCATCGCAACTGTATCAAGGCCAACAAAGAACTTCTTGTCAACTCTCTCAGCACCACCACTCCACCAATGCTTACAGATGCCAACACCGCAGTGCGCAACCTCCCCCGATGGATCTCCAAACTGCGCGGACACCCTGGCACCCCTCAAGAAAAGACCAGGCAAACAACCCTCCAAGAAGGGAAACTGGTTCACTCCGTCCTCCACTATTCCAGCCCCACCTGCAGACATCTCAAGAAGAGATGGAGCCACAACATCAATCAACTCCGCAACACAGTCACCCTTGCACCATGGTGCAAGGGTGCTGCATTGGCACAGGCAGCCCTTGTGCACCAACATAGGGGAAAAAGACAGGGGGGCTTATTAATGAGCCCCTTCTGACAGTTACACCCGCTGGTGCATAATTTTCTTGATGAACTTGCAGCGTGATTCTTGCACCACGTTGCACCGTATTTGCAAAGTGACACATCTAGGCATATATGTGACCTTGTGAAGCCATGTGCCACATTATACCTGAATCAGGTATGATGTATGCAGGGTTGGTGTCCCCATGCAACAAAACCTCATAGGAGTGGGGCAGTGAAATCCATCAGATTTCACTGCAACAATTGTAGGATGCCACTACGTCAGTACCTTACACATGTCTTATGGCAGGCGTAAGGGTGATGCAGTGCCACAGGGATAGGCTGACCCCATGCATTGCTGAAGTTGTGTCATGCTTGTGACACAACTGCAGCAATGCGTGACTTAAGCACTGACAGATACGTCAGGATTCTCGAGGTATCAGTCATTAATTGTGACATGGAGCGCCGTACAGTGAATACAGCGCATCCATGGTGTCGCAAGAAGGGTGTAGTGAAAAGTGTTGCAACGCTGTTTTGCTGCAGCGAAGCAACAGTTTTAATGAATGAGGCCCAGGAATGCATCCTATCTTAATGATGGTGTGCATTCCTGCCCTGTTTTTTTGTCGCAGGGCAACGCAGCAACACTCCTTGCAGCTCTGTCCAGCACGAAAACCTTCTGAAATGAGGCCTCACGTGTTTGCACCATTTTTAAGACCAGCTAATTTCTGGTCTTAAAAAACTGCCTCTAACTGGAGTTAGCGGCAGTTTTTTGGGTTTTGCACCAAACAAGGAATTCCTTGTAAATATTGTGAAGTTGGGTTTGCGGCAGTTTTTGCACGGGAATGCCTACCTTGCATCTCATTTTCATTAAGTCCCGCTAACACAAGTGGCGATCTTGAAAATTCACGTTTACGCTGGAAAAGTGCTGCTAACTACAGTTAGTGGCAACTTGTAAATAAGGCGATAAAAAAAAGGTGGGGTAACGTCAAAAATTGATGCTACGATGGCGTTAAGTTCTTGTACATATACCCCCTTAATGTGTTGTCTATAATCTGCAGAATCACTGTCTCACTGCTGTGGCTTCAACAAAAGCCAGATTGGTTGCATCTAGAAAGAAGTTGTAGTTGATGGGAAATGGCATCTCTATAATTTCCCTATAAACCGGAAACTGGTTATCAGACAAAAAGTACTAAGGGCAAAGTTGTATAAGGAAGGGTTTTTCAGCAGTGGTGAAATGACTTTGGATTTTGAAGACATCTCAAAAATGCCTTGCTCTAAGGATTCACAAAGGTAATGAAACACTTTTGTGTACGTATTTTCTTTTTTTTTTGGTATTCACAAACTATGAGTTAATAGTATGTTTATGACTGAGGAGACTCCGCACATAAAAAGATAGACCTGTCTTATCTTTTTCTGTGCGGAGTTCTCTGCCCAAGTGCGGAGGCTCTGCAGTCGGGACAGGGAACTCTGAACATAAAAAGATAGACCTGTCTTATCTTTTATGTGCGGAGTTCTCTCCCAAGTGCGGAGGCTCTACAGACGGGACAGGGAACTCTACACATAAAAAGATAGGCCTGTCTTATCTTTTTCTCTGCGGAGTTCTCTGCCCAAGTGTGGAGGCTCCGCAGACGTAAACTTACTTTTAACTCATAGTTTGTAAATACCCCCAAAAATGTATACTTACACAAAAGTGTAAATGTACTTTTGTGAATCAGGCCACCCATGGACAAAAGAGAGGGGGCAGCACTGGGAGAGTGTTTAGAAAGGGTATCAGCAGCGCTACCATTTTAGTTTACATAGTAGGTGGAGAAATTAAAGAATTTTAGCAAGTTCAGCTGTTGAAATTCTATATAATTCAGTCCAAAGGAACAGTCAAGGCAGTAGTTTAAGTTATTATGTCAATTAAATTGTTTGAATTGTATCATTAAAGTATTTAATTGAATTAGTAGAATACCCTAGGATGGGGTTTAAACAGAGTAAGAGGATTTACCATCTTTGATTGTACGCTACCTCTGTGTCAACGTATTTCTTTATTTTTCTGACGGTGCACCTGGAATGAAAGCTGCTAGTGATGTGTCTAGTCTCTGCTATTTTCAGGCTTCCAGATCCCCTCTCCTGCCTGGGCGGGTTTGGCCATTGCTTTGGACAGTAGAGTGTGAAGTGAACCTCAAAAGTCCAGGCTCGGAAAGTCTTAATAGCTGATGAGTCTGTCACCCCCATACACACTGCTCTTCCGGTTGCCTATTAAAGCATCCTGACTCATTACCTGCATCTTTGCATCCTGTGGCTTTCTCTAAATATTGTCTGATGAATATATTGTGCCTAAATATTACCCTGTTGAGGTAATAACAGAGAATCTATATCCAACGCAGCAATATGTTTGCAAACGATACATGGGCTACAATATTCTGTCAGAAGGATGTTTTTGTTCCTGATATTCTAAGATACAACCCGCTGTGATGGTTGAATAGAACAGGAGTAAAGGCAGGGATTTTAGAATCATGGACCCCTCCAATCACTTATTGCCTGTACCTTTGCCTGACCGTGTCAGCTTGGTTCTTGCGATACAAATACCACATGCATGCATACAAACATACATACATACATGCATACAAACATACATACATATATGCATACAAACATACATACATACATACATACATACATACACACAAATGTCTTTATCAGTTTGATCATTCTAGACTCTGCCCAGATATAGCAAGGGCTTGCTGTGCCCTCTCATCACACAAGCAGATACACGGCAATGCAAGCCCCTCATTTACTATGCCACGCAAGGCCACGTTGCATTCCCATGCTTTCACCCGTGGTTTTTGACACATTCCCATATTTACTAAGTCTAGTAAATCTGAGAATTTGTCAAAATGCTACACATTCTGCAGCACACATAGAAAGAGGAAAATGCCTTTGGGGATTGTTTGTGTGCAGGAAGGTCCTTCTTCCTGCCCAAAAACAATCCTGGCTGTAATGCAGGCACCTTTGCACCATGGGGCATGGGTGCCTGCATTGGTACTTGGCAGGTATAAGTGTCCCAGTAAGGGGGAGAGAAGGAAGGCGCCATATGTTAGTATTTATGGCTCATTCCTGCTCTCTCCATTTGAAACAAGCTGCATTAAATGTTAGTAACTCTGTGACTTTGTGACTAAGCATGAAGGACTCACCTTTAGGTGAAGGCAATACATAGTGTTATAGAAGGAGTAGATCACAGAAATGTATTGCACATTGATTGTTGTCCTTTCTATCGGGATATTGGCAGGTTCCTGTGTCTCACTCAGACTTCTTGCAGCTGAATAATTTTTTTCCCACTGTTTAGGTATCTCAAGCCAGTTGTTGTGCCTTTTACCAGTCCTGTTACTTAAAACTCGGTAGGATAGTATTCACACTCACTGGCACAGCACTCTCCCAACAAAGGTTTGTGGCTGAGGGTTACTTAACTTTTTTTGCTGTTTTTACTATTCTGTCTGGAAGGTCACTGATTCCCTCTATCTCATCTCAGACCTTCAGGAACCCTTCAGGGTTCTGTGAGTGCAAGAACAGTTCCTATAGTGGGATGTGTCTGGCGCTTCCTCTGCAGGACATTCTGGCTGCTCCTTCTTCACCGGGCTCGGGCAGACTGCTCTCTGAGGTTCTCACCACCTTCTATGACTCAGCCACTGCTGGTCCCCGTGGCCCATACGATCTATCCTGAAACCACCTCAACGTGTCCAGCAACTGGTAATGAGAGGATGCTCCAGGGAAGTATCAAAGCTTCAGAAGCTTTCGTCTCATATGAGAGTCAGCCATTGGCAACAGCAGACATGTGAAGCATGCCTTTTAGTCTCGTTGTTGTTGTCCTGTAGGACATTGATGGACTAAGCGTCTCCCTAGCTGTAAGATTGAGATTGGGGTTAGGGCTAGCAATAGGATTAGGGTCAGTGTAGGGTTAGTAATTGGATTATGATAATGAGTAATGACACTAAGCAGCTGCTCACAATTTGTATGGGAAAATGAACACATAGATTTGTTATTTCAGATGCTGCACTATGTGAGGAATGTGCACTTTAACACCAGTACTGGACAGGACATCTTCTTTGATCAGAATGGAGATGTGCCGGCGGTGTTTGATCTTGTGAACATCCAGATCTCCCCTGATGGTGCTGTGAAGCTGGTGAAAGTGGGGACGTATGACTCGAGTGCACCGGATGTGAATCAGATCAAGATAAAGGCCAGTAAAATAATGTGGAAATAAACAGTTAAGAATCTGTAAGGGATTCCTTCATAAAGTCTGACATAAAGTTCATAATGATAATATGAAGCGTGGCCAATATTTCCAAGATTTGATTTTCTGCAAGAACTAACATACTAACACCTAGCTAGCGCATCCATACTAGCATAGAACTGAGAAGAAGAGAAAAGTCAGGGGCCGTCCTGAAAGTGATCAATTGGTGAAATGAGTTTTATGTCCTTCTCCTGCTGGCTCTTTCACAAATTCTATAGTGTCCTCTTCCATAGAGGCCAGACTTTACCATCCTGCTATCCTGAAACCTTAGGAGACTCTTTCGTGGCAGTGAACACAGCCTGTTTGCTGTGTGAGGCCCTCCCACACTCATGCTAGGGCTTGTCTTTCTATGGACATGCCTATGTTATTTATTTATTTATGTAGGGCCTGATTCACAGAACTAACTTACGTCAAAAACGAATGTCCGCCACCGGCCGGAATCTCCACAACCGGCCGGAATCTCCACCATCGGGCCGGAATCTCCACCAAAGGGCCGAAATCTCCACCAAAGGGCCGGAATCTCCGGCCCGAGTGCGGACATAAAGTTAGTATGAGTAAGTGCATTCTGTGAATACCAAAATAGTAAGTGCATTCTGTGAATACCAAAATGAGTAAGTGTATTCTGTGAATACCAAAAAGTACTAACTTTACGTTTTTGACGTAAGTTAGTTCTGTGAATCGGGCCCGTAGTTATTTATTCACTTCTAAAGCACACTTACACTTGTGAGCATAATGGTGCTACAAACAATTTCCTCCCTCCCTGAATCCTAGGGATCAACAGGTTTTTATGTTCTTATGAACAGGTATCATCTAAGTAAATAATTTATATACGTGTTGTAGTAAAAACCAGACAGCCCCTTGGTGCTCCTGCTTCATTGCCAAATGGCACCAGCAGTTCAGTCTCGTTCCAGAAGTACTTAGGAAGTCTTTCTTCCAAGCAAACTTTTAGGCATCATGGTTATCAGTTGAATTGGTATGTGAGCCTTGCAGACACTGTCCTGCAGGCTCACAGATTTCCAACTACACTGGGATAGGGGAGTGAGGCTAGTTTTCTTCCTTGCATCTACCACACTGTGTGTTTTGTGAGTGTTTGTGTCTATGTGTTCATGTATGTGGGTGTGTGTGTCTGCATGTGTGTCCCTGTGTTCATGTATGTAAATGTGTGTGTGTTCTTGTATGTGTGCCATTGTGTGGCATTCAACAATCTCAAATCTTGCTGAGAAGTAAAAGAACACTGGAAGGAGTGTGAGAGTCATTAGCTATGATTCAGGATCATTCACAATGCAGAAAGGGGACATGGAGTCCTCAATGTAGGAAGGAAGTGTTTTTTGTAGAGGTGAAAGCTACAGAGTTCATTCTTGGACTTTTCAAAATATTTATTACAAACCCAATTTATTATTAACATCAGATTTGTGATAAATATTTTAGAACAGAAACCTTTAAACATTGCCTTGTTGCCTGTCTAAAGCCTTGAGAAGACCATTTGGGTGTGAGGAGGTGTTCTGTTTCTCTGGCAGGCTGACCATGTTGGCTGTGCCCAAGAACTTAATTACCTTCAAAGAGGCCTATGCTGTCACAGGCAGATGTAGTTAACACCTGGACCTGCCTCCTTCCTTTGTCTTCCTAGTGAGTCAGGCACTAAGCTCCATAGAAGATACTGTTAAAAGGACTGGGTTTGTGTGACCTCAGAGGAGGAGTTGCTCATTTACCTGTCCATACCTCTAGGGTAGATGTAGGGGCTCTGCACAGTGGAAGAAATGTTTTACCATGTTGGTTTTGGACAGTGGAATTGTTTGCATTAAAACACACAGAAAGTGCTGCAAACATGGGTAGGGTCACCCCAGGGAATACCATGCTCGTACCCGCCCACATGCCTGCATGTCAGACGCCAAGATAGACGAAATGCCTTCCGAGGGTTGAGCTGTGCTGTGCATCCATGCGCTGGTGGAGATTACAAAAAGCCACGGAGCTCACAGAGATCCATAAGACCCACAGCTGCAGTGTTGCACCAAGGGGATCATTAGCTGTAAACTGCTGTAGCCAATTACTGTCACTGGGAGGGAGGCTTGCTTTCTGTTTATACCCCAGCTTTGTTGGCCTCATTGGCACCTCATCTGACTCCTAGCCCAAAACACCATATTCCTCAAGCCCACCAGATTGCTTGGCAGACATCTTGTCCAATGCCACCATCACTTTGCTCATCTTACATGGGGAGTCATATGAGTTTAGGTGTGCTGCATGGTGGCTGCGGATGCAGTTCTTGTGGTTTCTGGCACTGCCTGGCTTGCTTAGTTTGTTTGGCCCTTCAAAAAGCCTTTTTAAGAGGCACTCTTTAGTAATGAGATGCCAGGAGAAGTGTGTACTCCCCCCACTGATTATTGTGAAGAGGCAAGCTCAGTTTATCAACTTCTGGTTTGAGGGCCATTTCGGGGGGGGGGCACTCTGGGCTCTGGAGCCTGTTTCTTGCTAGGATAATCTCGCCAGCTATTTCTGTCACATCTGACTGTACCTCATTGCAGTGTACCACCTACAGCTGCAAGTCTACAAGCCTGCCAGTGTACAAGTCCACAATTCTGCATTGAGCTTCTGTGGGTGGAGGCAGTGGCTGTAACCTAGCGTGATAACTTCAGCGGAGGATGTAAGTGGATGATCTATCAGTGGTCATTCAGTGTTTTTGACTTTTGCTGATATTCTATTTGCAGTTGGCAGTAGTCTGGTCTTAGTCCAGGCTGGTCTACAATAGTGACATGGAGGGCGGCCCCTACCAAACCAATACTAGGCACTACCCATGACAGCTTCCTCCGACACGCTGTGGGTGTTCTGAATAGAGAGATTGATCTTGCAGAGTGCCGCCTGTACCTGATATATTTGGTGGAGCAGGCATATGAGCAACCATGTGCCCCTCCTGAACCTAACAGGACGTCTATCATGCTTGCGTGTGTCCAGAACTGGTTCCTATACTGATTTACCTGCCTCACCTGCTCATGCTTTGGCCAGTGATGCCCTGTTCACTTCCCTCCCGGGCGCAGATATTTGGGATGACTCTCTGGCCACAGAGCCTGGCGACCAACCAAGGAAGGACTCCTCACCCTCCAGTCTTCCTAACTAGAGAAAAGGCCAAAGATCTGAGGGAAAAATGAAAAGAGTCATTAGGGGGCTAGGTCAAAAAGCCAATGCCATGGCCCCACAGCTGCTCCCTCAGCTGTGATGCTCACAGAAGCCCCTGTTTCGACCTCGGTTTCTAGTCCTCCCTGCTTAAATTATCTGAAGTCAACCTTGGACAATATAGTCGGGGTTAGGACTGTGATGTTCTCTTTCAAAAGTACACTGGCCCCTATTATGAACCACCTGGAGCAGGTGGACACAGCCTTGACCAAACTAAGTCATGCTGTGTCTGCACATTGTAAAAAAAAGTCCCCAGTCATTAGTTCCTACTGTTTCCATTGTTACCATCGCCTGTGCAGCACCACTGGCACTGCCTGTGCTCCTGGGAAATGTGGGTGCTACCCCTCTAGGAACAGAAGGATGCCCAAAGTAGGACAGGCCCTTCACAGTACCAAGTGCGGCTACATATGTCTCCCTGGAACAAGGAGTGGAGCATCAAGCCACCAGGTCAGTTAGTACCATCCCTGACTCAACCCCCATCAATCAATCAATCAATCAATCAGGGAATTGTAAGCGCGCTACTTACCCGTGAGGGTCTCAAGGCGCTGAGGGGGAAGTGGGTCCGCAGTACTGTTTAACCGAAGAGCCAGGTCTTGAGGGTCTTCGTGAAGGTGTTCAGGGAGGGGGCGCGTCTAATGTCTGCCGGTAGCTCGTTCCATGTCTTGGCTGCAATGTGAGAGAAGGATCTTCCGCCTGCTCTGGCTTTGTGGATGCGCGGGGTTTCGAGGTGCAAGGTTGGAAGATCGGAGGTTTCTTTTGGGTACGTGGAAGTTGATTCTGTCATTGAGGTATATGGGTCCATTGTTGTGTAGGCATTTGTAGGCGTGAGTGAGGATTTTGAAGGTGACTCTTTTCTCCACAGGGAGCCAGTGGAGTCTACGTAGGTGTTGGCTGATGTGTTCATGCCAGGGGAAGCCGAGGACAAGTCTGGCGGCGGTGTTCTGTATTGTCTGGAGTTTGCGGAGTAGGGACTTGTTGATGCCGGCTTAGAGTGCGTTTCCATTGTCCAGTCTGCTGGTGATGAGTGCGTGGGTGACTGCCTTCCTTGACTCACCATTTAATCACCATTATGGAAGAAGCTTTTTCCTCCTTATTGCAAGCTAGTGAGCAAGGGGATATGAAGGATTTTGGGAATCAGTCAATTGCAACTACTTTGAGAAAACGAATAACCCTGACATTGACGCTGTGATCCCTCCTGAACTTTGGGTCTCTCACATTCCAAGGATCTATGAGGGCCGTGCCATGATGACTTCAGACCTTTCTAGCTGGGCTGCCCTTGTTCTCCCTTGTGGAAGAGGTGTGGCACCGCGGGTGGAAGAGGTGTGGCGCCGCGGCCAGGGCGACTGATGCTGAAATCTGGGGCTCACGGTTCGATCCCCGGCGGCAGGTCAGCCCAGCACCATGTGACTCTGGGCAATAGCTTGCTTAATCTTCCCAACGGCCCCCAGCGCCGGGACACCACTTCGGAGGTAGCTGTGCGCTTTACAAATACTGGATTTACATTTACATTTTTTGTGCTTTCTGTCTCTGGTGTCACCCTCTGCTGCTCCTGAGATAGACCTGAGTGAAGTTCTCCCTGCAATTGGTAGTTGCCTGGCCAGGCATGCCCGGGCCCAGATGGGATACCTTAAGACTTGTTTATACCTAACACCACACTATGGGCCCCCCTTTTGACTAATGTCCAAAATATAGCCTTAGGGACCGGCTCGCCAAATATTTGGTCTCAATGCCAGTATTGATCCAATATTCAAAAAGCATTCGAAAGGTGCCCCACAATGTTATCACCCCATATCTTTGATAAGTTCTTCGGCCAATGTCATAGGATGCATTTTACTGGATTGCCTCCAAACTTGGGCCAATGAACACAACATGCTTTAAGAGGTCCAATTCCGCATTCACCTTGGTCTAAGCAATGTGGAACAGTCTGTCAATTAGTGCCTGTTTATACTTAAAGAACATGTTGTTGTGTAGTTCATAAAAATACATATGATCCTTGTGTTTGTTGGACAACATAAGCTAAGGGATTGGTGTCTAGACTGATTCCGGACACCCCCACAGGATATGTCTGCCTATAGACCAGCTAGCTCACAGTGCCACCATTAAGCTCCCTAACCTTACCAAGGAGCAAAATAGTTTCTGGCAACAATTGAACATGACAACCCTTGACCCTTCAGGGATCGTGGAAACAGTACAGTGCTTTTCGCTCAGCCAATCGCGCTCAGAGAGATAAACAGAATAAACATTGGTGACGTTTTTCAATAAGCATTTATTGAACCAGCGTATAAAACATGTTTGCTGCGACAATAAATAGACAGAAGCTAACGTAAGAGATTACAAGCACCAATAAAGTAAATAGAAGGTAGAGTTCTACCATGGTGCTAAAACAGCGAGTATATACAGGCATATAAACATGGCAGTAATCAAGCGTACTCCTACGATGCGGACCCTACCTAAGTGTACCTAGCATGTATGTGGGTGTGAAGCAAAGAATCCCCTAGGAAAGAGCCAACCCATTACCTGATGGGAGACAATTAAGGGCCATATCTTGGTCACGAGTTGGACACCTCGCAAAGGATGTTAGACCACTGCATGTTGAAGCTTCAGCATGCAGGGACGTCCGTGTCAGCATAGAAGCATCTCCTCTGGTTACCTAGTGCTTTCATACTTAAAAGGTTGCCTCGGGGTTCTACCACAATCGATATGTTGTGAGTACGATTATGTAGATGAGCATAAATCAATAATTGTAATTATGCAAAGTAGCCCTGTTGCCTGAGGATAAAGATAGCAATTACTTTTGTACAGTGTATGTTAATCCTGTTATGTATGTCATGTGCAGGGGTTTTAAGATATGATGCTAAGAATCTTCATGAGTAATAAATAAGGCTGGTTTCAAGGAAACCAATTAATATTTATTCAGCAAAGATTTGGGTAAAAGGTCATTGCTAGAAATGTTATGCAGAACAATTTAGGACAAATGTAGGCAAAAGGCTGCTTTGCTACTTAGGCCTAGGTTAGGGAACATAACAATGGTGACTAGGAAGGGTAAGTTGTACTTGGCCTTTATGGACCTGAGTACTGCTTTCGACTCTGTTAACAGGTCCAAGCTCTGGAGCATGTTGATTAATATGGGGGTTGACCAGGACATTGTCAATTTCCTTAGACAGCTTCACAATGAGGTCACAGCTAGACCCACTCCTCATCTGAAGGTCAACAAGGTTACTAATGCTAAAACAAACCTGTGAAAAAGCACAAAAACATTGTCATAAAACCAGTGTCTAAAAACATCTTAAAAAACTGTTATATGTAAAAATGATAGAAAAAGTACCCCTAGCAAAGTAAAATACGAGGTACTACAAGTCCACTAAAAAGTCGATATGATCAGACAAACTGAGCACATCAAAAGCCATGGTGCTCAGTGAGAGCGGAAGAAAAAAAAAAAACAATGTTTCTCATTCCAATTTGGTTTGTTTTTGAAAAAAAGCTGAATTGTTCCCATCACACGGAGAGCCAAATGTTTATGTGTCCTGTGTGAGACTCATAACATCGCTGTTGCTCACATTCACAGACGACGGTCCCTGTAACACCTCCTGTATCAGGTCAATGGAGCAAAGGTGATCTTCTCCTGTTCCCACAGCTCCCACTGAGGAAGCACTCAACACCTGTGAGCCTGTTGTAGAGCCGTTGCCTGTTCTGCCAGGAGCGGAAGCATACCGTGGAGGCTATAAGAGTCAGACTGATTTGCATATGGCCATGTCTGAACTGGGGTGGCGGAGTGAGCTAAAGAATGATGATGGATTAAACCCAGATCAGTTGCCTGGGGGTGAGTGCTTGCAATGTTCAACACTCCGTCCATCATCCCCTTTGGTTTTGCTATGTTCGTCCTAAGTTGGCAGGGTATGCCCAGACATGGGTCCCTTGCTCACTTTGCCACTGGATTCAAGATAGCCTGGCTGATGACGGCTGTAAGCCAGACTCCTGGTCCCAGGATGCTTTTTTCCGGTCCAGGGAAGACATGGCTTGGCAGTTCGGGCTGGACTGTTCCCATGAGGCACAGGGACAGACTGATTTGCATATGGCCATGTCTGAACTGGGGTGGCGGAGTGAGCTAAAGAATGATAATGGATTAAACCCAGATCAGTTGACTGGGGGTGAGTGCTTGCAATCTTCAACACTCCATCCATCATCCCCTTTGGTTTTGCTATGTTTTCCCTAAGTTGGCAGGGTATGCCCAGACGTGGGTCCCTTGCTCACTTTGCCACTGGATTCAAGATAGCCTGGCTGATGATGGCTGTAAGCCAGAAACCGGTCCCAGGATGCTTGCTTCCGGTCCAGGGAAGACATGGCTTGGCAGTTCAGGCTGGACTGTTGCCATGAGGCACAGGGTCAGACTGATTTGCATATGGCCATGTCTGAACTCGGGTGGTGGAGTGAGCTAAAGAATGATGATGGATTAAACCCAGATCAGTTGATGGGGGTGAGTGCTTGCAATGTTCAACACTCCGTCCATCATCCCCTTTGGTTTTACCCTTTATGATTGAGTCTCGTGGTGCGGACGCCATCATGTCACCTCCAGCAGTGGGGAATGTGATGTGGTAGACCCCTTTTATTAGCAGGCTCACATGTCCTGTGACGCCTGTGCTGGGTGGGTGTGGTGTGGGTGTAAACCAGCCCTCAGGGAGTGGCTGTGGCATGCTGACAACTAGACCAGTGATCAGCAGATCACTACATGGAAGACCTGGGACATGTAGCTTTGTTGTCCCCCCTGTAAGTGTAAGCGGAGTGGGCTGGCCTGCCATAGGCCAGTCCAGCGTAGGGGTGTAAACAATGAGCCTGGGGCTCTGGGTGTGGTTCAGTTCTGTGTGGCACTGACACATCAGGGGCCAGAGGTGGAATGTCTGCCGCACTGTGTGGCAGTGACACATCAGAGGCCGGAGGTAGTTTGTCTGCCGCACTTTGAGGCACTGACACTTCAGGGGGCGGAGATGTGGATGGAGTAGTAGCAGCAGCATTCATCCGCGCCAGGCCTTGTGGCAGCAATGCCATGATGAGGGTCTGCAGGGCATGGAAGATCCCAGCTACATCTCACTGGTGTGCAGGCGTGGCAGCCATTATTTCCGCCTGCATCCGCTCCATGTTCTCCATGTTCCTCCGCATGTGTCCCAACTGCCGGATGACATCGCTGGAGCCACTCGGACTAGACAGTTGTTGTTGTATCCAAGTCAGGACTCCAGCGATGTCAGCCATGGATCGTTGGAGAGCATGGAGCGGACTGTGGGTGTCTGTTAGGGACTGTAAGTGGTCCCTGATGGGACTTAGACACCCACGTATGGCATCTAGTTTGGCTGCCATGCGGTCGAACCCCACCCGCACCTGATCAGCCATCTTCTCCTGGCACCCTAACACACGGCATTGGAAGGCCATGTGTTGTTCGTGGGGGTCCTGGGAGTCAGCTGTGGTGGTGGGTGCTTCCTGCTGTGTGGTCTGTGCAGGGGGTGAGGTATCCTTGATGCAGCTGGGCTGACCTGCTCCTGGAGGTGAGGTGCCGAAGCTGTCCATGAGCTCTTGGAGGGCGTCGGAGTCGAAGGTGTGGAGGTCCTCTTCGTCATCAGTGAAGAGCTGTTGGGTCTGCTCTGCAGGAGGTGTTGATTCTCCCTCTGCAATGTGAAGGGGAGATGCAGTTTAACATTGTGTTCACATGTATGTTGACGCATTGTACAAGTTTACATATAGACTGCTTGACAATGTACATTGTGACTGTTTTGGAGGAGCTGCCTATTTGATGCGGGACAGTGGACATTTCGACAACACCGCAGATGTGTGTTTGTACTTGAACATTGCCATCTCACATTTCCCTGCTATGCCAATTGTGATTGGCCAGTTTCTACATACAAGCAGCAGCAGTTGTGTCCTCTGTTCTGTTGTGTACGTGTTGCAGTTTGTAACACATTGTTGTCAATGTTGATGTGCTCCGAATGTTATGTGTGTGTGCTGAATTTTGGGAGAGTCGCCCCTGCAGCTCTGATTTTGCTGCCCCTTAACCCTTTCAGGCGGTGTGCGTTTGACTTCTGTGCTTATACAGTGCTGAGATGTTGCATACTTGGGTGAATTGGGCTCTTGGTGGGAGTTGGGACTCTGGGGCATTGTTTGTCCGCAGATGTGTTGTTGACGTCAGGGGTTGTTTGTGCACGTGGATGTGTCAGAGTGTGACCTGCTCCTTTACGAATGTGGTCCACACTCAGCCACCTCAGTGTCGTGGCGTGCAACACGTCATGATATATTGACTGCAGCCATGCTATTCGTCATGCAGTGTCACTTGCATTGTCAGTGTGGATCACAGACATGCCGCTTTGCTGGGTTTGGCACATGTGCATGGGTTGGTTGTGAGATTGGTGATGTGTGGGAAGGGCCCCCTCTGGGCACATAGTCAATGGGGGCCTACTTGCTGTTTGTAGGTGTGCTGCAGTGTGCCAAGGGGATCAGGGACATGATCCAGAGTCATTGTGGGTGTGCACTGCGCTATACTTAATTGTGCCATTGTGCCATCTCCCCTCGTCCCCCCAGTCCCTGGTCATTACCGTGTCTCAGCCATAGGTATTAAAGACAAAGCAAAGGCCCTTCTGACATCCTTCTTGTCTAACCGTACCCAACCTGTAAAGTTCGGCAACTTCAACTCCCCTTCTTTCTCACTACCATGCGGGGTCCCTCAGGGATCCTCGCTAAGCTCGACCCTGTTTAACATATACGTGTCGGACCTGGCCAGGATCATCAAATCCCACAACCTGCGTATTACGTCCTACGCCGACGATACTCAGATTGTGTTGGAGATCCATGACAATGGCAAGTCAGTTTCGGCTAACTTCAGAGAGGGAATGTTTGCCATCAGTACTTGGATGGCAAACAATTGTCTAAAGCTGAACTCCGAAAAAACGGAGGTGGTGATTTTCGGAAATCTCTCCCCCAGCTGGTCTCCTTCCTGGTGGCCTGTAGAGTTGGGCCCAACTCCGCCCCCTGTCACTAAGGTCAGAAATCTGGGAGTCATGTTTGATGACAAACTTTATTTTATTCATCACGTCAACTCGGTCGTCTCATCATCCTTTTTCACCATCAGGATGATAAAAAAACTTCTGCCCTACCTTCCTCCTAATGCAGGCAAGACTCTCATCAGTACTCTCGTTATGTCTAAGATAGACTACTGTAACGGCCTACTTATTAATGCCCAGGAAAGAGTCCAACATAAATTGCAGATGGTGCAAAACGCAGCAGCAAGAATTCTCTCAGGCACCCCTAAATTCAAACCTATCTCCAGGGTACTCCGACAGCTACACTGGCTGCCCATCAAAAGCAGAACAAAGTTCAAGGCCCTCTGTATTGCCTACAAGGCAATCCACAACAGAGGACCTGAATTTCTCAAAAAAAGTCTATGCTCCTATAGACCGACAAGATCCTTACGTTCCTCAGCAGCTCATTTGATGACTGTGCCCAGAACCAAAAAGGCCACCTGGGGTGACAGAAGATTCACTGTCGCCACCCCCAAATTTTAGAACACACTCCCTCTACATATCAAAACCATACCCACATTGTTATCCTTCCGTAAACAACTAAAAACTTGGTTATTCAATCAATAAACCTTCCTTTCCCCATCTCCTACTCAACTCAGCTGTCCTCAGCGCCGAGACACCTAAGGGTATTTGTGCGCTCAATAAATTGCCTAATAATAATAATAATAATAATTACTCACCCTGTTGCTGTTGTGTCCGGTCATGTCGAGCAGAGTCCGGTCCCCCAACTCCTTGCGCCGTCTCCTCACTGATGACTGTGGACACCATTTCCTCCATCTCATCCAGCTCCTCATGTGGCGCTGGACTCCCAACTCCAGTCTGCATTGCTGCCTTCTGGTTGTTGCCGAGTTTCTGCTTGGTTTTGCGCTTCACATCATTCCAGCGCCTCTTGACCTCGTCCATTGTCCTCCTCAGCACTCCGACTGCATTCACCTTGTCCACGATGGTCTGCCATATTCCGCTTTTTGTTGCCAATGACACAGTGGAGGTGACGAACAGTTGTTGATGGTGTTCTATCACCTCCGTTATCAGAATCCTGTGTTCCTGCGGACTGAACCGCGTCTTCCTCTTCTTCTTCTCCTTGCCCTTCCCTGACCCCGAGGTCCCAGGCTGCTCCTCCGTGGGGCTTGTGGGGTTCTGGTTGTCCTCTGTACTTGCTCCGGCTACCTCCATTGTGCTTCGCAGTTGTTTTGGTTTTGTTTGTGGGTCTTTTTTCTGCTTTTTATAGTGATTTTTCCCGCCTGACGTGTGTGAATTGCAGGCCTGTTGCAGCTTATGGCTGAATTTTTTATCGCGGTTGGGCCCATCGCCACTTTTTTCACGTTAGGCTTGAGATTTTTATCGCCGTCCCGGGACTTTTATCGCGGACATTTTACGCGTTGTTGGGAAAATATCGCATGTTACTGCTGTGTTGAGAATACGACGTTAACATAGAGTTATTTTCCCGTGATAGACGGTGAGATGAAAAATTGCATTAACCTATTTTGGCGATGATTATTGCATGTTCTTGAGAATATGCCCCTGTGTTTTTCCTGTGGACCCGTATGGGGGAATACTGCTTCCAGCTGTGCTATTTTTTGTGTTAACCAGAACGGAACTTGCTCCCGTTTGGAAGGTATTGTTATTATCACTGATTTTAGTGTCTGTGGGTTAATGGTGGGTGTGGTCTGATGTGGACCAGCTGGAGCACTTCTCACAGGTTGGACTGTTAATGTTCGCATGACGAACTGGACAATGTGTCTGTATGGCCTGACAAAGGGTCCGATTCACAAAAGTAATCTGAGACAAAATCCTAACTTTACGACTTTTGGTATTCAAAAAAGGCATTTAGGAGTAGTAAAGTTAGGATTCCTAACTTTACTACTCCTAAACTGAGACAAAATCCTAACTTTATGACTTTACTACTCCTAAATGCCTTTTGTGAATACCGAAAGTCGTAAAGTTAGGATTTTTCTCAGTTTAGGGGTAGTAAAGTTAGGAATCCTAACTTTACTACTCCTAATTGCCTTTTGTGAATACCAAAAGTCGTAAAGTTAGGATTTTGTCTCAGATTACTTTTGTGAATCGGGCCCCTTGTCTTTATATATTGTACGGACTTCATCCACTGGTAGTGTATCTATCTCAGGATGTTGAGTGTATGTCGCTAAGACCGCCAGGTCACTCCTTCTATGCTGAGCAGACCGAATCTCACAATAGATGTTGTGTGTGGGAGGGTGCGTTTGAACCAGTTTCTGTGTTGCTGGTAGGTTAACAGGACTTCAATGTCTTCGTATGGAATGTATGGGGAGAGGATGTATCCTTACTGCTAGAGCAGCCGACCTTAAAGCTGGGGAACCGGGTTCGAGTCTCGGCAATGACGCTCAACATCTTGTGATTCTGGGCAAATCACTTAATCTCTCCGTGCCTTACAAAACTGAATGTGGCCTTCTGTAATGAAACTGGTGGTCATGTAAAGCGCTCTGATACCCGATTCGGGTCTAGTTTGCGCTATATAAAGCTCTTAAAAAAAAATACAAAATCCATCTGGTGGTTCAACTACAATGTATGTGTGGAACAAATTAGTCTGTGGATCTGCAGGTGGGAACTGAACGTAAGAATAGAATACCTCTGATCAGAACACCTCGTGTGCCTCAACCATGAAGGTAACAAAGCCACCTGTTGCGGGTACACTGTGTTCTAACAGCTTTATAGTTACTGTATGTCTGCAATTCTCTGTGCGTTTGCAAATTGCTCTTCCCCCCGAGCCCAAACCAACATTTGTGGATTCAGTCATTCTCAGGAGAGGTATAAAAAGTTCTAGTAACTAAGGGTTTTGACAATGTGGGGAATGTTTTATCCTTACAAACTTGCTAAACCTTCAGCCACTACACAGGGTATATCTGCTCAGCTGCGGCGGATTTACCTTCCCACTTCAGACATCTCTGAAAGGTGTGAGTAGGGCTTGCTGAGAAAGCATGACTGAACTACTCAGATTTTCACTTTTAATATAAGAACCAAACCAACATTGGGTGCCATGTCATGTAGCGTTTGTGGGCTGATATTTATTGTAGTCATTTTAGGTTGACCAGCTTGAGTAATCTGCGTAGGTTGAATTGTAAGTGTTTGCATTACAAACTGTGTAAGGTTTCTGTACAGTTTTACTACATCTCTGTAAAGTGTATGTAATCTGCTGCTGGCAATGTGCCAATCTCTGGATGCGGTGTGTAAGCAGCTAGGACTGGCTAGGCCACTCCTTCTCTGCTGAGTGGACCGAGTCTCACATTTATTGTGGTGAGGGGGAGGGCATCTTGAAACCTATTAATATGCTCTTGGTATATTAACTGGATTTATACGTCCACATATGAAAAGCATTCTTCAGGTGTGTCATCTCCAATGTAAGTATTAAACAACTGTGTGTGTGCATCTGCAGGTGGAAATTTGACCCAAGAATAGAATACCTCTGTCCTGAATGCTTTGTGTGCCTCTATCACGAAGGTCACACCACCACCTGTTGCTGGGAGGTCGTATTGCCATAATCTCATAGTAAGTGCATGCTTGCAATTTTCTGTAATGCTAAGAGAAACATCCAGCTCATCTTCCCCTGCATTTGTAATGCAGTCTTCACTGACAGACATTGTGGGTGGAAGTAGTAAGGAAAAGAAATAACGTTTTGCACAGTGTGGGGAATTTGAATCCTTCAAGCTTGTATAACCTACAGCCAATAAATAGGGTATACCTACTCAGCCGAGGCTGATTTCCCTTCTCACTACAGACGTCTCAGGTCAAATATGAGTAGGGGTCTCTGAGAAAGCACAACTGAACTACTCAGATTTGACCGTTAAATAGGAACCAAAAGAACGTTGGTGGCTCCATGTCGTGTAGTTCCTAAGAATAGTTAGGATCTGCACGTTTGTTGGACAACATAAACTAATGGATTGGTGTCCAGACTGGTTCCGGACACCCCTGCAGGATATATTGGCCTATAGACCAGCTAGCTCACAGTGCCACCATTAAGCTCCCTAACCTTACCAAAGAGCAAAATAGTTTCTGACAACCATCGAACATTGTAGGAGAGTAGGATCTGCCTCTTATGTTGCCCCCACTTTTTTTCTGATGTTTACCCTGGTTTCTGGCTATAGTCTGGCTGGGTCCCTGCTAATCAGGTCCCCAGCCTCTCTGTTCTCTCTAAACGACTTGGAGTGCACTCTAGGTGCACTAGTGATTGGATACTGTGGTTCCTTATGAGTCCCTAGTATATGGTACCTTAGGTGCTAAGGGCATAGGTACTTCACAGGCCTACCAGGGGCTGCAGCATATATTATGCCACCCCTGGGAAGCAGACTAAATCTGACACCACAGGCCTGCTACTGCAGCCTGGGTGAGGAAGTGCTAGCACCCCTCACTGAGATATAGGTCCCCTATATCTCTCCTACACACACATATAAACCTATCATTCACCCCTAAGGCAGGCCCTATCGATCCTGAGGGCAGGGTGCTTAGCTTCTATGTGAGGGGGTGCCTCTGCCTGAGCAGGGCCCCTCTGCAGCTCTCAGAGTCCATTCTCTGGTGCTGTTTGTGGATGCGGTTAAACCATATACTTTTAAGTGCATTATATCCTCGCGGTAAAATGCTAACTTTGGAATGGCTGCATCGAAACATGTCGTGTTTGGTGTCAAACATCTTGGAATACTACCCCCTGCCAGTCCTGGCGGCGGGGGTAGCATTCCACCCTTCTAGAGGGATAGACATGTACCTACTGTGGAAACGCGGTAGAATCCTGCAGAGCCCTGGCATCACAAAATGGATGCCACCAGTCACAGACACTGGGCTGCCCTCCTGCTGATGACCAACACTCACAGTAGAGGAAGCCCAACAATAGATATCCTGTCCCAAGGGGTGTGACCACCTTCCAGACAGGGTTTAGTGTATTGGGGCTGGGTGGGTGCACTCTTAGAGTGCTTTGAAGTCCTGCACTGGGGGAGCAGAAGGCTCCTCTGTGCATATGCCAGTTCAAACTGGCTCAGGGGCTACCTGTCCCTGCTCTGGTGTGAAACTGGACAAAGGGAAGTGGGTGTAGCCACCCACTCCCCTGAACCTCCCATAGGTAGGGTCATAGAGCTAGTCCCTCCCTTTCTTTTAGTATAAGAGCGGGAACCTGTGCATTGCACCCTAGATTTCCCTGGACGACGCTCTGAAGACGAATCCTGGACCTTCGACGTTCCACTACCTTTGGAAGACTGAAGAATCTCCCTTGGAGTCAAGGAGTGACTCCCCTGCTTGGCAGGCACCAAAAACTACAAACGACAGTTGCAAACTATGCCGCTCCCGCCGGAGTCCGAAGTCCCTGCAGCCCAAGAAGTAGATTTCCTGACTTCTAAAAGGCCATCGTGAGTCCCCAGCGAAGCTGAGGCCAGTGGACCCCAAGAGTGATTAGGAACCGCGACCCCTGGGTACCGTGCACTATTGTCGAGTGTAACCCCTTCACAAAGTTCCATGAACTTATGCTTTGGACCACGTATGGTCCTATCCTCCAGCAGGAATCCCTCCGAAGATCAGAGGCCTACCCCGTCCCGAGTGACCGTGGGCCCCTGTGAGTGAATCCTCCCGAGGCGTCTTTGTGATCCGTTGCCAGCCAGCTTGTGGGTCCCCAGAAGACTTCCTAAAGAAACCAAAGGGCTCCCCTGATTGCTCCAGGCCTGCCCTGACTTACCCTTGCTGGGTGAGTCCCACAGACCTTGCTGGTCTGCGCCATTGCCTCTTCACACTTTCCCAGAGACTTGCTGTTGCCAAGGCTTGTTGGCTCCGATCGAGTCGCCGACACCACAGTAAGCTGCAAACATTATGGCACACGCCGAATCCAGCTCCTGGTTGTCATCGACACCTCCTGGACCTCATGGCTGAAGAGTCAAGGCACCCACGAACAACCTGAATCTTGCGACGACGGTGGGCATCCATCTTCCTTGCCCCGGGTCACTGCCAAGTGACTTTGAACACTGTCCCCTCTGCTTTCAGGTCTTCCATCTTCTGAATCCAGGCTTGGATTCCTCCGGACACTTCTCCTGTCCCCGCAAGCAGCAAGTCTTCACTGGCTCCCATTGAAAACGACGCCGCGACCCGACACCAAAGAACACCTATGCACCCAGCTCCCCTGGGTGAGGTAACTTCAGCACTACGGTGCTCCTGTGGGTGTGGGCCCTAGAACTACTTACCTTGTAAGTGACTTGCTTGTAGCTTCCCTAGAAGTGTCCTAAAACTCTCCTTTTCTAAGTGCGAAAATTGCGCTGACTCGTACAGGGTTCGCATCTGTGTTAGACACACCGCGTCCATCTCCTTTGTAACACTATCTAAAACTGTATCCTTCGACTCGTACTGAGTCCGATCGGTGTTCGCCTCGAACACACAAAGGGCCTGTAACACTGAGATCTCCATTGCACTGACTCGCACAAGGTTCGCATCTGTGTTAGACACAGCGCGTCCATCTCCCTTGCAACTCTATCTGTAACCGCGTCCTTCGACTCGTACAAGGACCGACCGGTGTGTTCGCCTCGAACACGCAAGGGACCTTTAACATTGAAATCTCAATCGCGTCTGTTCGCATAGACTCGTACAGGACTCGCACCGGTGCCAGGACACCGCGTCCGTCCCCTGTGGGTCTCCTACAACTACCTGGGGTGGTTCTTGGGGGTCCCTCGATTCTAGATGCCCTAGACCTAGGTCTAGCAAACTAAGATTGTGATATTCGATTGTGCTAAACTTATTTTGATAATATTTGACTTGTAGATGTGTTCCTGACCTCTAATCTCATAAAGAGATTAGTAGAGAGTGTTTATTAATAAATATATATATATTTGATATATATACCTGTGTGGTGTCTTTTCATTTGGTGATTCAAGAGATTGTGTGGTAAAACAAGCTGCTTTACATTCCTTCAAGACTTAGCCTGAAGGCTGCTCTCCACAGCTACCACTAGGATAGCTTTCTATAAAGGTTGTCTTAAACCTATCTACCATAAGAGTCGAATTGTTCTGGTGCAAGGTGTCCACTTTAATTAGTGAACAGCATATGCCAGGCCAACTTCTCACATTGGTGGGCAGCGTGTGGGATTCCAGCTTGCTATTGTTTTACCAGAAAATCTCTATTTGAATTACTAACTGAAAACCACTATAGGTACTCAAGGTACATATAAAGTCAAGCTTAGTATCAATAAGTTCTACTGAACTTAGAGCTGTGTGCCAAGGGATAGTACACCCTTTCTATAGCTCAAGCTAGTATCAGTAGGCCACAAACTAGTGTAGGTAGTACAACACTGCACAACACTAGAATGTCCTTAAAGGGTGGAACCAGTGGATCCACTCAGCCTCAGTATAAGGACATGGCTTTCTCTGACTTGAGAGCCATGTGTGTTGAAAGACACCTGAGGCTAGGACAGAGTCCCTCAACCCTACACCTGATAGATCTACTGACAGCAGATGATCTTACAGTGGCTCTAGGAGCTAATGGGTCTGAATCAGTGAGTGGGTCAATTACAGTATCTGGGTCAGATGATGAAAATCAGAATGACCAAGACTCTGTGATTGAAGGGCCAGGCCTCAAGGGGCCTGAAAAGGACAGAGGAATTCTCCCTAAGAGAGCTGACAGAGTGGAGGAGAGGCATAGGTCCCCTTCCAGGGAATCTGACCACTCTTATCACTCTGGCAGAGAATTTGTCCACCAGAGGAACTCATACTTTCCCATAAGAGAGACCTCCTCTGAAAGAATGTGCAAACTGCTGCAGTATGAGGAAGCAAGAGTTGCCCTCAGAACCAAGCAGTTGGCACTGGATAGAGAAGCCCTGGAGATCCAGAGAGCTTCTAGAAGAGAGGGGTTAGAACCCCTTGGTGGCAGCAACAGTGTCCCTAGAGGCAGATAATCTATTCCAGACCATAGGAACCTGAGCAAGGTTGTTCCTCCCTACCAGAGTGGGGATGATATCCACAAGTGGATAACTGCTATGGAGAGGGCCTGTAGAGTACAGCAGGTCCCCCAAAAGCAGTGGGCAGCAATCTTGTGGCTCTCCTTTTCAGACAAAGGTAGAGACAAGCTCCTCACTGTTAGAGAAGAGGATGCTGATGATTATGAAGTCCTGAAGAGTGCACTGATAGATGGGTTTGGCTTAACCACTGAGCAGTACAGGTTGAAGTTCAGAGACACCCAGAAGGCACAGACTCAGGACTGGACTGACTTTGTTGATTGTGCAACCAAGGCTCTGGAGGGTTGGCTGGTTGGCAGTAGGGTTACTGATTTCAAGGGATTGTATAATCTGATGATGAGAGAACAGATCCTTAATAATTGCCAGAACCAGTTGTTGCATCAATACCTGGTGGACTCAGATCTGACCTCTCCCCAAGAATTGGGAAAGAAGGCAGACAAATGGGTCAGAACCAGGGTGAGGCAGAAACCCCAGAACCAAGGGGTGACACCAAGAAGCAAGATCCTAAGGGCTCTGAGAAAGGTGGGGATAAGTCAAAAGACCAGAAGTCTTCACAATGGCCCCAAAAATCTGCATCTGGTGGGGAGTCACAATCCAACAAGGGAAAGGCCAAAAGAAGCCCTGGTGCAAATTCTGTAAACAGAAAGGGCACTGGACTTCTGATTGTAACAAGTCCAAAGACCAAACCACCACCACTCCTGCCCCTAAGGCAACTGTTCCCCCTAGTTCAGCTACTGGTGGAGGTGGTACTCAGAATAAGGATGTAGTAGGGTTGACCCTGGGTTCTGAAGTGGACTCTGACCTAGTCAGAGTGCCCACTCAGGCAATGCTGATTTGTGAGGGACACCTTAATATGTCCTTCCTAGTAAGCCCCAGTAATCTGGGCAAATACAAACACCAGCCTGTAATAAATGGCAAACAGGCTTTGACATTTAGGGACACAGGTGCTAGTGTCACCATGGTGGCAGAGGATCTTGTGGACCCTGGGCAGATCAAGCTGGGCGAAATGTACCAGGTGACCAATGCAAGCAATGTCAAGACCAACCATAGTCTGGCAGTTGTGAATTTCTCCTGGGGAGGGGTAACTGGCCTCAAGAAGGTTGTAGTCAGTGCAGACCTCCCTCTCGAATGTCTATTGGGCAATGATCTAGAGACTTCAGCCTGGTCTGAAGTAGAGTTATGGACTCATGCTGAGATGTTGGGCATCCCTACAGAGGTATTTGCTGTGACCAGGTCACAAGCAAGAATGCATGACACTGAACCAGCTCTGGATCCTGGAACAATGGACCAGATGCTTCCCAAGAGGAGGAGCAGTAGGGTAAAGGCAGTGCCTTCCCCTCTGTCTCAGATCACAGATTCACCCCCAGAGTGAGGTGAAGCAGATCCTGAAGAAGGAACTGCCCCAGGGGGACTTGAGCCTGATCAGGTTGAGTTCTTGGGGCAGGGGGCCCTTCTAGGGAAGATCTGAGTAAGGAGCAACAGTGCTGCCCCTCTCTTGAACCCCTCAGACAACAAGCTGCTGCTGAGGCTGCTGGGAGTGCTAGTGGGTCCCATAAAGTTTATTGGGATGAGGGACTCCTATATTCTGAGGGTAGAGATCCAGCCCCTGGAGCCACCAGGAGGTTGGTAATACCTCAGAAGTTTAGGGGGTTCCTCTTGACCCTAGCACATGACATCCCTTTAGCAGGACACTTGGGCCAAAACAAGACCTGGGACATGCTTGTTCCACATTTTCATTGGCCACATATGTCAGAGGACACAAAGGAGTTCTGTCGCTCCTGTGTCACATGCCAAGCCAGTGGTAAGGCAGGTGGCACAACAAAGGCCCCCCTGATACCACTACCTGTGGTGGGGGTACCCTTTGAAAGGGTAGGGATTGACATTGTTGGTCCCCTTGACCCTCAAACTGCATCTGGGCACAGGTTTATCCTGGTGGTAGTGGATCATGCCACCAGGTACCCAGAAGAAATTCCCCTGAGGACCACCACAGCCCCTGTGGTGGCAAGAGCCCTCATTGGAGTCTTCTCCAGAGTGGGTTTCCCAAAGGAGGTCATTTCTGACAGAGGTGCCAACTTCATGTCAGGATATCTGAAAGCAATATGGAAGGAGTGTGGTGTAACTTATAAGTTCACCACCCCCTATCACCCACAATGCAATGGTTTAGTTGAACGCTTCAACAAAACCTTGAAAGGAATGATTAAAGGACTCCCAGAGAAGCTTAGGCGGAAATGGGACCTTCTTCTTCCTTGCCTATTGTTTGCATACAGAGAGGTTCCACAGAAGGGGGTTGGTTACAGCCCATTTGAGCTTCTGTTTGGGCATCCTGTGAGAGGTCCATTGTGTTTGGTAAAAGAGGGCAGGGAGTTACCTCTCAAGTCCCCCAAACAAGATGTGATGGACTATGTACTTGGTCTCCGCTCCCGGATGGCTGAGTACATGAAAAAGGCAACCAAAAACCTGGAGGCCAGCCAAGAATTACAAAAAGCTTGGCATGACCAAAAGGCTGTACTGACTGTATACCAGCCAGGACAGAAGGTGTGGGTATTGGAGCCTGTGGCCCCAGCAGCCCTCCAGGACAAGTGGAGTGGCCCCCATACAATAGTTGAACAGAAGGGAGAAGTCACCTACTTGGTGAATCTTGGAACTCCCAGGAGCCCCCTGAGGGTGCTCCATGTCAACAGATTAAAGCCATATGTTGACAGGGCTGACATGGGCTTGCTCATGGCAACTGATGAGGACCAGGAGGAGGAGAGTGACCCTCTCCCTGACCTGCTCTCGCAGAACCCTGATGATGGGTCAGTAGATGGTGTTGCTTTGGCAAGCAGCCTCACTGACCATCAACAAACTGAGTGCAGACAAGTTCGGCAACAGTATAGACATATGTTTAGCCTGACCCCTAGTCAGACTTCCTGGTGCACCCATGAGGTGGACACTGGAGACAGTCTGCCTGTCAAGAATACAATCTACAGGCAACCTGACCATGTCAGGGACTGTATCAGGACTGAAGTCCAGAAAATGTTGGAGCTAGGTGTAATTGAGCCTTCAGATAGCCCTTGGGCTAGCCCAGTAGTCCTGGTACCCAAGCCTCATACCCAGGGTGGTAAGAAAGAAATGAGGTTTTGTGTAGACTACAGAGGCCTCAATGCAGTCACTAGGACTGATGCCTATCCCATACCAAGGGCAGATGAGCTGATTGATACTTTGGCCTCAGCCAAGTATCTAAGCACGTTTGACCTGACAGCTGGCTACTGGCAGATCAGGTTAGCTGATGATGCAAAAGCCAAAACAGCATTTTCGACCCCTGGTGGGCACTACCACTTCGTGGTGATGCCCTTTGGATTGAAAAATGCACCTGCCACTTTTCAGAGGTTGGTGAATAAAGTTCTGACAGGGATGGAAACTTATTGCTCAGCTTATCTAGATGATATTGCTGTCTTTAGTTCCTCCTGGCAGGATCACCTGGTCCACCTCAGGAATGTTTTGGAGGCCCTGCAGAAGGCAGGCCTCACTATCAAGGCCACTAAGTGCCAGATAGGGCAGAGTCAGGTTGTATACCTGGGCCACCTTGTGGGTGGAGGCCAGGTTCAGCCTTTACAGAGCAAAATCCAAACCATAATGGAATGGGTTGCTCCAACCACCCAGACACAGGTGAGAGCCTTCTTAGGCCTGACTGGGTACTATAGGAGGTTTGTCAAGGGATATGGATCTATAGTGACCCCCTTGAATGATCTGACCTCAAAGAAAATGCCAAAAAGGTTCAGTGGACAGCTAGCTGTCAAAAGGCATTTGAAGACCTAAAGCAGGCCATGTGCACTGTCCCCATCTTACAGAGTCCAGACTACACCAAAAGTTCATTGTCCAAACAGATGCTTCTGAGCTGGGTGTGGGAGCTGTACTCTCTCAACTGAATGATGAAGGTCAAGACCAGCCAGTAGCTTTTATTAGCAGAAGGCTGACCCCTAGAGAGAAACGTTGGTCAGCTATAGAGAGGGAGGCCTTTGCTGTGGTGTGGGCCCTGAAGAAGCTGAGGCCATACTTGTTTGGCACTCACTTCATAGTTCAGACTGAACACAAGCCCCTCCTATGGCTTAAACAGATGAAAGGTGAGAACCCAAAACTTTTGAGGTGGTCCATTTCCCTACAGGGGATGGACTATACAGTGGAACATAGACCTGGGACCCAACATGCCAATGCAGATGGACTCTCAAGGTATTTCCACTTTGAACACGAAGACTCAACTGGTCAAGGTTAGTTTAGTGTCCCTGCGTTTGGGGCGGTTGTGTAGGAGAGTAGGATCTGCCTCTTATGTTGCCCCCACTTTTTTTCTGATGTTTACCCTGGTTTCTGGCTTTAGTGTGGCTGGGTTCCTGCTAATCAGGGCCCCAGCCTCTCTGTTCTCTCTAAACGACTTGGAGTGCACTCTAGGTGCACTAGTGATTGGATTCTGTGGTTCCTTATGAGTCCCTAGTATATGGTACCTTAGGTGCTAAGGGCATAGGTACTTCACAGGCCTACCAGGGGCTGCAGCATGTATTATGCCACCCCTGGGAAGCAGACTAAATCTGACACCACAGGCCTGCTACTGCAGCCTGGGTGAGGAAGTGCTAACACCCCTCACTGAGATATAGGTCCCCTATATCTCTCCTACACACACATATAAACCTATCAGTCACCCCTAAGGCAGGCCCTATCGATCCTGAGGGCAGTGTGCTTGGCTTCTATGTGAGGGGGTGCCTCTGCCTGAGCAGGGCCCCTCTGCAGCTCTCAGAGTCCATTCTCTGGTGCTGTTTGTGGATGCGGTTAAACCATATACTTTTAAGTGCATTATATCCTCGCGGTAAAATGCTAACTTTGGAATGGCTGCATCGAAACATGTCGTGTTTGGTGTCAAACATCTTGGAATACTACCCCCCGCCAGTCCTGGTGGCGGGGGTAGCATTCCACCCTTCTAGAGGGATAGACATGTACCTACTGTGGAAACGCGGTAGAATCCTGCAGAGCCCTGGCATCACAAAATGGATGCCACCAGTCACAGACACTGGGCTGCCCTCCTGCTGATGACCAACACTCGCAGTGGAGGAAGCCCAACAATAGATATCCTGTCCCAAGGGGTGTGACCACCTTCCAGACAGGGTTTAGTGTATTGGGGCTGGGTGGGTGCACTCTTAGAGTGCTTTGAAGTCCTGCACTGGGGAGCAGAAGGCTCCTCTGTGCATATGCCAGTTCAAACCGGCTCAGGGGCTACCTGTCCCTGCTCTGGTGTGAAACTGGACAAAGGGAAGTGGGTGTAACCACCCACTCCCCTGACCCTCCCATAGGTAGGGTCATAGAGCTAGTCCCTCCCTTTCTTTTAGTATAAGAGGGGGAACCTGTGCATTGTACCCTAGATTTCCCTGGACGACGCTCTGAAGACGAATCCTGGACCTTCGATGTTCCACTACCTTTGGAAGACTGAAGAATCTCCCTTGGAGTCAAGGAGTGACTCCCCTGCTTGGCAGGCACCAAAAACTACAAATGATGGTAGCAAACTACGCCGCTCCTGCCGGAGTCCAAAGTCCCTGCAGCCCAAGAAGTGAATTTCCTGACTTCTCAAAGGCCATTGTGAGTCCCCAGCGAAGCTGAGGCCAGTGGACCCCAAGAGTGATGAGGAACCGCGACCCCTGGGTACCGTGCACTATTGTCGAGTGCAACCCCTTCACAATGTTCCACAAACTTGTGCTTTGGACCACGTGTGGTCCTAGCCTCCAGCAGGAATCTCTTTGAAGATCAGAGGCCTACCATGTCCCGAATTACCGTGGGCCCCTGTGAGCGAATCCTCCCGAGGCATCTTTGCGTTCCCTTGCCAGCTGGCTTGTGGGTCCCCTGAAGTCTTTTCTAAATAACCAAAGAGCTTCTCCTGTTGCTCCAGGCCTGCCCTGACTTACCCTCGCTGGGTGAGTTCCCCAGACCTTGCTGGTCTGCACCATTGACTTTTTGCACTTTCCACAAGACTTGCTGCTTCCAAGGCTTGTTGGCTCCAATCGGGTTGGCGACACCACAGTCAGCTGCAGAATTTGTGGGACACGCTGAATCCAGCTCCTGGTAATCGTAGATGCCTCCTGGACCTCGTGGCTGAAGAGTCAAGACACCTGTGAACAACCTGAATCTGTCGATGACGGTGGGCATTCATCTTCCTTGCCACGGGTCACTGCCCAGTGACTTTGAACACTGTCCCCTCTGCTTTCAGGTCTTCCTTCTTCCGAATCCAGGCTTGGATTCCACCGGACACTTCTTCGGACTTCACAAGCAGCAAGTCTTCATTGGCTCCCATTGAAAACGACGCCGTGACCCGACAGCAAAGGACACCTATGCACCCTGCTTCCCTGGGTGAGGTAACTCCAGCACTATGGTGCTCCTGTGGGTGTTGGCCCTAGAACTACTTACCCTGTAAGTGACTTGCTTGTAGCTACTCCCGAAGTGCCCTTAAACTCTTAATTTCCAACCGCGACTTGCCCCATTGAAGTCTACGGCGATCCGCGCCTGTGTTCACGCACTGCACGCATCCCCCGTGGGTCCTTTACTTACCTGCCTTGGGTGGTTTCATGAGGCCCCAACACTTCTGAAGGCCCTGGGCCTTGTCCCTTTGCAAGTCGTTGTTCTTAAGTCTTTTTTTTAGTATATGGTCTGGTACGCCCCTAGGGCCCCAGCCATATTTGTGCTTAATTTATTGTGAAACGTTGATTTGTGCATATGTTCCTGACTTCTAATCTCATAAAGAGATTAGTAGAGAGTTGTTTAGTAATAAATACATATATATTTGATATATATACCTGTGTGGTGTCTTTTCATTTGGTGATTCAAGAGATTGTGTGGTAAAACAAGCTGCTTCTTAGTGAGCTGCCTTTTCTGGATCGGCCTTCTTTCTCCCCTTCATGCACCTTGGTGAAATCAAGCTCACGGATGATCCCCTTAAATCAGACACAATCCTAAAATTGTTTTTCCGTGCTTTCTTGAGATTGCCAATCTTTCACTGTCCTCAACCATGGGTCCCCAAGCCTAGAAACAGGCAAAATGAATTCCTCTCCTGAAAAAACCCTCCCTTGATTCTACCAGCCCTGGTAACCACCACCCTATCTCCCTACTCCCTTTTCTAGCCAAGGTGGTGTAAAAACACTTCAACAAACTCCTGGCAGAGATTTTAGCAGCCAACTGCATTCTGGACATCTCCCAAAATGGCTACAGGTCCCATCACAGCTCAAATTCTGCTCTCCTGTCAGTGATAGAGATGCTTGATAGAGCGGTAGTTGAAGGCGGCTCTGCGACCCTTATTCTCTTAGATTTGAGCGCCTCCTTAGAAACTGTCTCACATGAGGTTCTTTTACCGCACCTTTACGATGTAGTGAGTCCCGCCCTATTCAATCTCCATGTCAGACCTTTGTCAGAGATAGTGAAACACTTTGGAATCTCTTTTATCTCTCAGGCAGATGATACCCAACTTATCTTCTTCTTTTCCACTGTCTCCTCCAAGGATATCAATAATTTCCAGATCTGTATGCTGTCAGTGGCCGGTTGGATGGATGACAATTGTTTAAAATTAAATTCTAGCAAAACAGAGATTCTACTGTTTGGTAAACACACTCATTTGTAGGGAGATCTTTGGTGGTGAGACAGCCTGGGGCCCCCTACTTTACCCAATCATCTGTGAAAAACCTGGGCGTATGGTTGGACGACTTCCTCAGTCTCAAGAAGCAAGTCATCACTCTGGCCGGCACTTGTTTTGGTGTCCTGAGAAGAGTGAAACTTATTATTCGCCTATTTCAACTGCACATTCATCAGATGATTATCCAATCTCTCATTCTATCTCGCCTAGACTACTGCAACATCCTCGACCTAGGTTGCAAGAAATCGATCCTAAAGAAGTTACAGCCTGTCCAATCTGTGGTGCCCAGATTGCTCTTTCCCCTCCCTAAGTTTTGCACCAGTCTGGGGCTTCTTTGCAAACTCCACTGTCTGTTGTTGGAGAGGCAACTTCAATTTAAAGCCTTTAGTATGGCACATAGGATTATGAATGCTCAAGGTGCTACTATCCTGTCTGATCTAACACGACCTTATCTTCCAAACAGAGCACTCTTCTCAGCCGAACTGAGGGGCATATTTACAAGACCATAACGCTGCCGTACAGTCAATTGTTTCAAAACACAATGGCTTTTTTTTATCGCCTTATTTACAATTTGCCACTAACTCCAGTCAGCTGCAATTTTCTGGCGTAAATGTGAATTTTCAAGATTGCCACTTTTGTTAGAGGGACATAACGAAAATGAGATGCAATGTAGGCGTTCCCGTGAAAAAACTGCAGCTAAACACACAACATTACATTTACAAGGAAATCCCAGTACGTCGACAAACCCTAAAAACTGCTGCTAAGTCAAATTAGAGGCTGTTTTTTTAAGGCCAAGAAATAGCTGGCCTTAAAATTGGTACAAACACTTGGGCCCACATGTAAGATGTCTGGGTGCTGGACAGCGCTGCCCTGCGCCAAAACAAAAGGTCAGGAATGTGCGCATTCCTGGGCCCCATTCAGGAAAAGTGTTGCTTCACTGTGAAATACCAGCGATTGGACACTTTTCACTGCACCCTCCGTAGAAAACCATGATTGTGCCATATTTACTGTACGGCGCTCCATGTCGCAATCAATGACAGATATGTCTGGAATCCTGACGTATCTGTCAGCGCTAAAGTCATGCATTGCTGCAGTTGTGTCGCAAGCATGATGCAACTCCAGCAAAGCATGAGGCCAGCCTGTCTCTATGGCACTGTGTCACCCTTACACCTGCCATGAGGCAGGCGTAGGGATTTTACGCAGTGCCATCCTAGAATTGTCGCAGTGAAATCTGATAGATTTCACTACGCCACTCCTACGAGGCTTTGTTGCGTGGAAATGCCCACCCTGCATACATCATACCTGATGCAGCTTTAATGTGGTGCAGGGCTTTACAAGGTCACGCATACGCCTAGATGCATCACTTTGTAAATACGGCACAACGTGGTGCAAAATTCACGCTGCATGCTCCATATTGGGGGTGGCTTTCAGTTGTGTGGGAACGCCTGCTCCTCCTACACCTTCCACTTTGACTGGCTCCGCAATGACAGCTTTTTGCACAGACCCTTCACTCCCTGTCCGCAGCTCCTGGTGACCAGTAGATTCCAGCCAGGCCCAGACCTGTTCAGCGGCATCAAACAATCGCGTGTTACCATCTGATACCACTCACAGCCTTGCCAGGAAAAGAAGGGAATATTTTATGCCCAATTCTTGGAGGCATCACTTAACCATAAGAAATGACCCCTCTGCATCTGCACCCCGTGGCGTAGTCAGGGAAGAAAAGTACTGTGGTGTTATCCACTTTTACCTTCCCCAGTTTGCGTACCTTCCTCAGGACAGCATCATGATCCCTGTAGGAGGCCAAAGAGAAAGTATTAGGACCTGTCCCTGGTGGCGGACAGCTCGCCAGCACTTGATGGGCCCGCTCCACAACAAAGAATGGGGAGAGTGCAAGTGCTGGCAGTAGATCACGCAACTATGCCTCAGTATATGCCACTGCCTCAGCTCCTTCTGCTCCCTCAGGCGGACCCATCACCCGCACGTTCTACTGCTGGGAGCGGCCCTCTGCATCCTCCGCTCTTCTTTCTAGTGGCTTCACATATGCCATTAGCTGCTGTACCTCCAACGCTGTGTTCCAGGTAATAGGGTGGACTTCGGCCAGTTCTTGCTCTATGCCATGTACCTTGTCATTCAGCTTGCGATGATCTGTGCCCTCCAGGGTGAAGTCAACTGTGATTTTGTTGATGCAGCTATCAAGGGATGTGTGCATTAGTTTGAGGGAGTCTAGTTGGCGTCCAGGGTGTCTGCTGTCTCCTGCCCCAGCGGCCAGTGACCACCAGGCGCTCGGTCCACTGACACAGAGGTACTGCCAGGTATTGATGCCACCCCCATTTGCAGGTGACCCATTGTTGCGCCAGACACCCATGCACTATGTATGACATGCGGTGCAGTGCAGTGTGGCCAGCTGGTCCCCCTTTTCCATTCAGGTATATGCTAGCCAGGAATGCGGGGGGCACCGAGGGAAATCAATCAATCAACCAATCAGGGACTTATATAGCGTGGCTACTCAGCCGCAAGAGTCTCAAGGCTGCTGGTCGGACTAGGTGGAGGGTCATTCGAAGAGCCAGGATTTGAGGTCCTTCCTGAATTGGGTTAGCAGCGCGGATTGCCTGAGGTGCAGGGACAGGGTGTTCTAGGTCTTGACTGAGAGGTATGAATGAATGAATTAAATTAATTTTATAAAGCGCGCACATACCTGAGGGTGTTATAGCACTGAATAAAAGAGAAAAAAAAGAAAGAAAGAGAAGGCAGAACAGAAGACTGATAAGTCGATAGGACCGAACCTGGTACTTGCGGCAGCCTATTCTACTACTTTCGTGACCAGCCATGTTTTCAGCTGCTTCCTAAATTGCATCAGGGAAGCTTGACCTCGCAGCAAAAGAGGGAGTAGGTTCCACTATTTACCTGCACATATGGAGAAAGCCCTACCCCCCATCTTGCTTTGTTTATTTATTTATTTTTTAATTTATTTTTTTAATTTTATTTTAGAGTGTTTTATAAAGCAAGCACATGACATAGGGGTATCAGAGCACTGTACATAGGGTTGAATGAAACAAGATGAAAGGTATAGACACAGATACCTCTAGAGTAAAGAGCCGCATTCGGCTGTTGCAACAAATACCATAATTATAAAACCGACAGTCCATTAAAATTCCATTAGTCATCGTAGCTCTAGCTACTTCATGGTGGGTATTAGCTTCTGCTCTGAAACTTTTCAGAACCGCGTACTCAGAGGATCAGAGGGTTCGAGGGATTCTCCAGTAAGCAACCTGCCTCTTACCAATCTAGAGGTTGCTGGCATTGAGACTTCACTTGTGCCCTGTCTCTCCGAAAGACTATGCCAGGAATCTATTCATAAGGATCTTTTTTACCTCTTTTTTGAAGAAGTGGATTGATGGATTTGTGGGTACCTTGGGTGGTAAGGAATTCCAGATCCTTGGCACTGCTCCGGAGAAGGATCGCATGTAAGTTTTTTGCTTTCGGAATCTAGGAGGTTCCAGCCTGAGAGAGTTAGCGCTTCTTAGGTAGCGGCTGCCACCGGATATTTGGATCTTTTCTGTCTGGTAACTTGGTTCTTTAAAATGTAATGCTTTGTGTGTGAGGCAGGCAATTTTCAGTTGAGCTCTTGCTTCAAGGGGAAGCCAGTTTAGATACCTAAGCGATGGGGTGATGTGGTCAAAGTGTCTAGTACCTGTTACCAGTCTTGCTGTCGCATTAAGAGTCGGTTTGAGTGGAGCTGTTCTCGTTTTCGGTAGACCTGACAGTGTCGCCGCACCGTATTCTAGTCTGGAGACCACAAGTGCTTGTACTGTTTGTTTGAGTGGAGCTGTTCTCGTTTCTAGTCTGGAGACCACAAGTGCTTGTACTGCTTGTTTGAGTGGAGCTGTTCTCGTTTCTAGTCTGGAGACCACAAGTGCTTGTTTGAAGTCTGAAGGTGGTAGAAATGGTTTCAGTTTTTTCAGTATTCTGAGTTGGAAAGTTGCACTGCATGTGGTCTCACTGATGTGAGCTCTCATATTTAGATTTTTGTCCAGTGTTATTCCCAGGGATTTCGTGGAATCAATGATGGTAGGTGTGCAATTGAGTGCGTCTAGGTGCTTGAGCCAATCATGGACCCATAAGGAGCTGTTTGGTGGAGAGAACAGAATGAATTCGGTTTTCAGAGAGTCCAGCTTGAGGTTATTTTGAAAGAGACAGGACTGTGTTTTGACTAAAGTGTTATTTAGTTGAATGACGTTGTTTAGGGAGGACATCTTTAAGTATAGTTGTGTATTGTCAGCATACATGTGGTATGCAATGTTCGATTGGTTGAGAATTTCAGTTAGTGGTTCCATTTATAGGTTAAAGAGTGTGGGTGAAATGGTCGGCCCTTGGAGAATGAGTTGCCGAGTTTGATGCACTATGAGCAAACCAAGAAAGCACTTTCCCAGATAACCCCATTCTGTGTGCTAGTACTTTTAGTAGAATGTTGTGATTGACCGTGTCAAAGGCTGATGAGAGATCTAGGAGGATGAGTAGGCACGAGTTGTTGTTGTCTAGTATCTTAAGTGTGTTGTCCATTATATGCACGATGGCTGATTCAGTGCTGTGTCCTGTTCTAAACCCTGATTGAACTTTTTTAAGTAGGTTGAATTGGTCAATGTGCTGGCTCAGTTGGTTGTGCACACATTTTTCCAGCAATTTTGCTTGAAAGGGGATATTTGACACCGGCCAAGAGTTGCTCAGGATTGTAGGGTCAGCACCTGCTTTTTTCAAGAGGGGTGTCACTTGACCGATCTTCAGGCATTCTGGGATCCTGCCTTGTTTTAGCGATGAGTTTACAATCTCCATTAGTATAGGTGGGAAGATGTGACTTAGTTCCCTTACTGTTGTGGAGGGGATGGGGTCATTGAAATGTGAAGTTGGTTTCATAGATATTAAGACCTTGTGGACCTTGTCCTCAGTTAGTGTTTTGAACTCGCTTCATGTAGCTTGATTTTTGGTCTTGGAAGGGTGGTTCAACAATGGCTCCCTACCTTGGCTTGTAGGGTCATAGATGGGATGGCGATCATTGACTCTATTGTCTTGTGAACTGTGACTGTCAGTTGCAATTTCCTTTTCGAATTCTAAGATTTTTCATAAAAAAATGAAGCAAATGCTTCACATTCTTCCACTGTGTTAATATTCAGCTTAGTTACACTGTTCGCCCCCGTTTGTTGGTTGACAATTTCAAACAGTCTTTTTGGACAGTTTTTTGCACTGTCTAGTTGGATTCTGAAGTATGATGCTATGGCTTCCCAGATGCTTTTTTTGTATCTGTTTTGTCGTTCCCAAAGTCTGCTTAGAAGTAATGTTGAGGGTTCCTGTCTCCATCTTCGCTCAGCTTGTCTGAGACTTCTCTTTTCCTCATTTAGGCTTTGAGTGTACGACGTTTGGGAAGGTTTGTTTCTTTGTTTCTTGAGTCTCAGAAGGGCTACTGCCTCCATTATATTTGATGCTGTTTGGTTGTAGTGTTCGGTTAGTTCGGACACATTCTGTTTTGATGCTGGGGGGTGAGGTTTTTTTTTGCACAATTCTGTCAGTTTCACTTTACTTATGTTTTTAGTGTCTCTGACCCAGTATTTTTGTTTGGTTATTTGCCCTTTGGTAGTCTGTGTGTGCATCATTAGGTGGAATAATATTGAGCAGTGATCTGTCCAGTCAATGGGTATTATTGAGTTTATTGACAGTGGATATGATTAGGTCGAGCGTCGAGCCTTTATTGTGTGTTGGGCTCGTGCAAGATTGGGTCAGGCTTTGGTCCTCTAGGAATTGTTTAAGGGTGGAGACCTGTGAATCGTCCTCGTCATTCCAGTGAAGGTTAAAGTCTCCAAGAAAAATCGCATGGAATGTATTGTGATTCTTTCTATTATCTGTTCGATGAACAACTGGTTGTCTCCTAGAGGGTGATAAAACCGGTGTACTTTGGCTAGTGAATTCTCTGTTGTGTGGATTTCTGCACCCATGTATTCACAGGATGTGAGATTGTCTACAGGGAATGTTTTGACTTGAAGGGAGATCTTGTGAATGATTGCAATCCCGCCTCGAGGTTGATGCTGTCTGTCTAGGTGTTGGATGGTGTAATTTGAAGGAACAAGTAAATCCAGCATGGATACGGACCATTCATTTAGCCAGGTTTCTGTCAGGAAAAGAATGTCCAAGTCGTGGTGAAGAATGGTTTTGGCAATGTCTGTGGCATGTTTGATCGCTGATCTGCAGTTTAGTAACATACATTTAATGGACGGTTTTGGAAGGGACAATCGATTGAGATTTAGTTTAGGTTCTCATGGTTTGTGTTCTGTGTTTTTCCCCGCAGGTTTCGCCTTCCTTTGAAATCCACGGTCTGTATGTTGAAGACTTGTGTGTTGGATGGTGGTGAATGGACGTTGTAATGTTGAAGCAAGTTTTCAATGTCTTTCCTGGATAGATGGTTCTGTGCTCTCTTGGGTCGACAAGTGGATGGCCAAGGTTGGGTGTCGTAGCAGCATGCTGGAGGTGATATGTTATTAGCAAAAGTGGTTATTGTGTCACGTAGGAGAGTCTTAATCTCTAGGCAATCTAGTGAGGTTTCTTTGATGCTTGCGTAAGCTATGTTTACTCCATTAATTAGGTTTCCAATTGTTCTTTCCAGCTTGCTTAGCTGGGCGTTCCATTGGGTGGCCAGATTGTGTCTACTGAGCGAATTGTCTATCGTGGATTTTGTATTGGTTGCCTCGGTCTGTTGGTCCTCACTATGGCTTAAACCTGGTGCGTGATCTTTGTAACCTGTGTTGACTAGAGGTGGTGATCGACTTATTGTGTGTGTGTTTAAGCAAATGTGTGATGGATGGCTGTGGTCATTGTAGTGTTTTTTTCCTAAGTAATTGAAAAAGGAGAGTTTGCTTCTTCGAACTTTCATGTGCCCTGGGCGTTGTGTGCGAGTGATGGGTTTATTGCATACTGGGGGGGTTTCTTGTATCCCTGTGGTCAGATTCCTTTGCGGGTCCATGTACGTCTTTGTTCCGTAGGGATGAGGTTTGATGTTCTTTCTGTATATGACAAACTCATCTATGTGGGAGTCCTTGCCTCTCTGTTCTTCCCTAGTGTTTGTCGTTGTCATCTGCTGTTGTGGTCCTGGGGTAGTGTCTGGAATGTGATTGCCTGGAATTTGACTTGGATCCTTTTTTAGACCTTAGTGTAGAATTGTTGCCGTTCCTCAAGAGGTGGTGGTTTGTATGCTTGGCTACAGTTGTAGTAGAGTCTTGGACATTTGTGTTGGGGAGTAGGTTTAGTTGGAATGAGCTCGTAGCGCTATGGGGAGAGGGACGAATCATTGCTGTCGAGTCCGGTGCTTGTTCTGTAGAGTTTTCCGTTCTGAGGTGTTGTTGAATGAACTGCATATCTTGTGACGTGTTCTGTGATGAGATGATAGATCTAGGAGTGTTAACAAAGTGCAAAGTGCTGGATGTAAGGTTTCTACTTGGATTATACCAAGAGAAACGATCTTGTAGGTACTTTGGGCTGGTCTGATGAAGGGCCTTGTGAACATTGCAAATGACCTTGAAAATAATCCTTTTTCGTACTGGAAGCCAATGAAGATTTTGCAGCAATTCAGACACAGAACTAAATTTGGGAATTTTCAGAAGTACTCTCGCCTCTGCATTTTGCAAAGCCTGCAGCTGCCTTATCACACATTTCTGAGCACCCAGATACAAAGCATTGCAGTAGTCCAGCTTAGAGAAAAACAGAGCTGATATAACTGTCTTCTAACGGTCATGGGGAATTAATTGGAAGATTTTTTTCAGAATCTTCAGCACAAAAAAAACAGAAGAGTTGATAGAATTTAGTTGTTCTGAAAAAGATAATTTGGTGTCAAATATGACTCCTAAATTTCGAACTTTCTGGACAGGAGTAGGTAATGTGCCTAGGCTCAACGGCCACCATGAATCATTCCAGAAAGAGGTCTCCTTTCCAAAAAGCAGCACTTCTGTTTTGTCTGCATTCAATTTCAGACAATTATTCTGCATCCACAATGCCACTTGGGACATGCAGTTACAGAAATTTCTAGCCTCTTATCTATGTCCGATGAGATAGAAACAACTATCTGTGTATCATCAGCGTAGGAGAACACAGCTAGTCCTTGACTTTGAATGAGCTTGATGAGGGGGCTAAAATATACATTAAACAGCGTGGGGCTGAGGGAGGACCCCTGAGGAACACCACAAGGTACAGAGAAGGGTGATGAACTCACTTCCCCCAACTTCACCCGTTGCTGCCTATTGCTCAAGAATGAGCGTAACAAAGTCAGAGCCGAGTTTCGAAACCCAAGCTGATGGAGACATTTTACGAGGAGTGAATGGTGAACCATGTCAAAAGCGGCAGAGAGATCTAATAAGATCAGTGCCGCTTTTCCACTCTTATCGATTACCATTCTAACTTCCTCTAAAGCTGCTACCAGGGCAGATTCGGTACAGTGACTTGCTCTAAAGCCATACTGTGAGGGATCGAGCAAAGAATCAGCATCCAGAAATGCTAAGACCTCCTCATTCAGTGCTTTCAGGTAGGAGAACAACCTTCCTCCTGTTCTGGTTTGGTGGATCCTGGGGATGGAGGCAAGGGCGAGTTGGAAGGATTGAGTACTTAGAATGTGAGGCGATGTTCAGGTATGCAGGTCCTTCGTCATGTAGAGCTTTGTAGGCATGAGTGAGGAGTTTGAAAGTGACTCTCTTGTTGACTGGGAGGCAGTTAAGTTGTTGGAGGTGTTGCGTGATGTGGCTGTGGCGGTTGATGCCGAGGACCAGTTTCGCTGCGGCGTTTTGGACATTTTTTCTGGATGATGCCAGCATAGAGTGCATTGCCGTAGTAGAGTCTGCTGGTGATGAGTGCGTGGGTGACCGTCTTTCTGGATTCTGTTGAGATCCATCTGAAAGTCTTTTGAAGCAGGTGGAGCACGTGGAACCAGGCTGAGGAAACTGCATTGATTTTGGCAGTTCATAGTGAGTGATGAGACCAGTATGATGCCGAGGTTGCGTGCGTGGTCTGTCAGGGTGGGGGGAGATCCCAGTGTGGCTGGCCACCAGGAGTTGTCCCAGGCTGAAGGAGTGGGTCCCAGGATGAGTAATTGGTCTTGCCCGAGTGGAGTTTGAGTACATTACAAAAAGTGGTCCCAATAAACAATGCATCAACAACAAAAATTACAATAATCAAGAACAGATACTGGAAGAAACACGTAGTATATTTAGTAATCAGTGTTATTTAATCACACTGAACGTACATTGGTTTGCAACATTATTTCAACAATGACAGAAGGTAGTGCCCCTAGGAGGGAAAAGAGGGGGATACGGGTAATACGGTGAGTATTGTGATTGGAGTGAGGATAGGAGGTAAGTATGGAAGATATAGTGCAAATCACATAATTTGTCACATAGACAACACAAGGCTCATATCTTAAGACCCAAAATTTAAAATGATTTCCAAAAGATAAATAGCCATGATTGAAAACAATGTCACAGTGATTAATCGCTGTTGATCAAGCTGGCAAGTGATATAAATGTCGATGTTTCGACCCCTAAAATACTGTAGGTTGTTTGTCCCTTACGACGTGGTCTTCCTCAGGACAGGAGTGAAAGGGGAAGGGGGTACCATGGACATCCCTTCACTGAGGGCTGATTTGTGGACGTGGGCTCCAAAATAGCGAGAGCGAAGGACAGTCACTTGAATGAATATCAAAATCCTTACAAAGAGAGAAACCAAGCCGGATTACTCAGCTGGGCCTTGCAATTTTAATTCTGGTGGATTCCTAAGGCCAGGCAAAAATGCTCTGTGCGTGTCACAATCGCTACTGCCAGAAACCGTCTCCGTTCGTCAAGTGGAGTTTGAGGCAGCTGTCTTTCATCCAGGTACCAATGGCCTTCATTCCACTGTGGAAGATGGTTCTGGTGGTAGTGGGTTCATTGGTGAGGGAGAAGATCAGCTCGGTGTTGTTGGCGGAGGAGACGATGTTGAGTCTGTTGCTTCTGCTGATGGCTGCGAGGGGGGCCTTGTAGATTTTGAAGAGGGTGGGGCTCAGGGGGGAACCCTGGGGTACTCTACAGCTGATCTTCGTGGGTTCTGAGAGGAACGGCGGTAGTCTGATTAGCTGGGTTCAGCCGGTGAGGAAGGAATGGAGCCAGTGAGTCAGACTGCTGCCGTGTCACGGATTCCAGCGTCGTGGAGTCTTGTGATTACTGTGCTTTGGGAGACGGTGTAGAAGGAGGCTAAGAGGTCTAATAGGATGAGGGCTGCGGTCTCGCCCCGGTCGAAGAGGGAGCGGATGTCGGTGAGGAGTGCAGTCTTTGTGCTGCGGTTGCTTTGGAAGTTGGATTGGGAGGTGTCTAGGACATGGTTCACTTTGATGAACTCAGAGAGTTGGGCGTTGAAGGCCTTCTCTATGACCTTGGCTGGGAAGGGGAGGAGTGAGATCGGTCTGAAGTTCTTGAAGTCTGTCGGGTCTGAGGATGGCATCTTTAGCAGAGAGTTGATCTCGGCGTGTTTCCAGTCATCGGGGTAGGTGACGGTTTCAATGGAGCAGTTGATGGTGTGACAAAGCTGGGGGGTGATGTCGGCGGCTGCTCTGTTGAAAATATAGTATGGGCAAGGATTTTTCAGGGCACCCTAGTGGATGCTCTTCATGGTCTTGGGTGTGTTGTAAGCAGGGTACAGCAGAGCACAGTCTGTTGAGGTGCAACTTGGTTGTGTACAGTGGTGGCAGGCATGATGGCCGGATCTGGGGTGTTGAAGCAGTCGTAGATGTTCCTAGTCTTGTGGTGTTGGGCCTGGCAAACTCCTTGATGTTGGTGAAGAGTTCCTTGCTGTTGTTTGCGTTTGCATTGATTTTGTCTTGGAGGGCCATTTTCTTAGTGGATTTCATGAGGAGGTGGTGTGCGTTGATGGCAGATTTGAAGGATTTGTGAGTTTCTGGGGTATTGTTGTGCCTCCATTTCTTCTCGAGACATCTGTAGGGGCATCTGGACTAGTGGAGGGCTGGAGTGAACCAGTTGGCATTCTTGGAGTGTTGTTTGCCTGGTCTTTCTTGAGGGGTGCCAGGATGTTGGCGCAGTTGGAAATCCATCGGTGGAGGTTGTGCGCTGCAGTGTTGTCATCTGTAAGCGTTGGTGGAGTGGTGGTGCTGAGGGAGTTGCCAGAAAAGTTTTTCGGTGGCCTTGATCCAGGTGTGACTGGGGGTGATGATGGGCGATACTGCATGATGGGCATGGTGAAGGCAAGATGTATGCAATGATGGCTGGTCCAGACGAGTTCAGTAGTGTAGCTGTAGTTGAAGTTCCCACTGGTGGAGAAGACGGGGTTGAGCATGTATCAAGCTATGTGGGTTGGTGCAGTGAGTAGCTGCTTGAGTTCGATGTTGGCGAGGTTCTCCAGGAGGGAGGTGGTGTTCTGGTCACTGGTGTTGTCTAGGTGGAAGTTGAGGTCTCCGAGTAGGATGTATTCGGTGGATGGGAGAACCTGGGGTACATGAGGTCTACTATGGCATTGGTGAATGGGGGTTCAGGGGCACCTGTAGATGATGGTGCCGCAGAGGGTGGTATTGGGGTTGCTCCGGATCTAGAAGTGGAGGTATTCCATGGTCAACATTGGGTCATTTGAGTGCATGGTCAATCAGAATGTGCTTTTGTAGACAATGGCAATGCCTCCTCCTGGGTGGCAATGTTTCCTCCTGCGTGGTCAGGGTGGTCCTTGCGGGTGATTTTGTAGCTGACGGCTATGTCCGGTCTGGAGCAGAGGTTGGGACAGGTTTCCGTGAAGAAGGCCATGTCTGGAGTGGTGGCTTTGTGGAGGCCCCTGAATTACGTGGCATGTTTGTGAGGGACCGCGCATTGAGGAGGATGAAGTTGAGCCAGTCGGGTGCGCTGTTGGTCGGCTGGGTGGTGAGAGACACTGATGTGTTGATGTGGCAGTTTCAGCAGGTGTTCCCCAGTTCCCCAGCAAGTAACAGCGGATCAAGCCGCATACCCAAGAGCCTGGGCCCAAAGTGACCCCCTGACCCAGGCACCTGCTGCCACCAATGCCCACTATCAGTGACTTGAGACATTTAGTGGCGACATTTAGACAGTCTTATGCGGTATCCTCGGCAATGTGCATCCTCCACAGCACATGGATTGCTCAGGGCACAGTGTGTGCCACCCACCAGTTCTAGGCCTGGGACCAACACGACACCCAGGCCTCCTCCGCTCCCCATCCCACCTTCTCCTAACCCGACATCAACACCAGAGCCTCTACCGATCACAGCTTCAAGGGGCACCAGGCGGTCTTCTCACACGGTCAGCAATGTGTCTCTATGGGACCTGCCATACTTCACCACTAGGTAAGTGTGCTCGCCGACACCTCAATGTCTACCGCCACAGCCCACAGGCTTGGGCCTAACACGGCCCGCCTCCAATGTCAGGCCGCAGTGACAGCACAGCACCGTACCTCCCATTCTGGGTCTCAGACGCAGGCCCAGCGAGGCCTCTGGGTCCTGGAGACTGTCCACGCTTTCAAGCACCGGCTGCCAGGGTGTCGCAAGGACGGCGCTATGCAAAGTGCTGCATCATTGTTTTTCCCCAGCTGATGCACCTCTTTTCATAAAGGAGGCCCTGATTCTGCATTTCTTCTTCCCCTGGGACTCTGGCTGGTCATCCTGGCTTTTGGGGAGTTTGGTGGGGTCGGTGACCTGTGCTGAACTTGGCCCTGGCTGCTCCATTCGGCATTCCATTGTTTTTATTTTATTTTGTTTCATTAGAGGTGGATTTCTAGGCTATTTTTGATCTAGAGGCTGAAAAGTGACCTTGGCTGACTAACGTGAAGTTTTTGTTGCTAATTAGCCTTTTGTCACTTTTCTCTCGCTAGAGTCAACGGGCCAGATTCACAAAAGTAATCTGAGACAAAATCCTAACTTTACGACTTTTGGTATTCACAGAAGGCATTTAGGAGTACTAAAGTTAGGATTTTGTCTCAGTTAAACTTAAGTTTTGGTCTTAAGTTAAACTTAAGACAAACTTAAGTTTAACTGAGACAAAATCCTAGTTGTAAAGTTAGGATTTTGTCTTTTGTGAATCGGGACCAAATTGTTTATCACCTTGATGCTAGTGTTAGCTGCAGTTTTCACTGTGGCTAGCTGATGCTATCGCCATGTAGCGACGTATTGTAAATACGTTGCTAACAAGGCAATAGTTTTCGGAGATAGACAGCGTTAGGAAAATTGCCGCTAACGAATGCAAAAACTGGTTAGCAGCAATTCTTGTAAACATACCCCTAAATTTGGTGGCAACTCCAGGGTTTTATAGGAAATGTGTCTGCAGCCTCTCTTTTTAAGTTTTGGCTCCAGCTCTTTGGAACAGTTTGCCTCTTGAGCTAAGAAAAACCTAGAATCCTTTTGATTTCAGGAAAAGTTCAAAACTTGGCTTTTCATTTATTAGGAGGTTCTGATCCCCTTTTGCTGCCCTCTTTGTGTGGTACACTGGTTCGATGGATAGTGCTGGGAAGCCCCATTACGAGGGCAGCTATGTGCATTATAATTTTAATTTACAAAACCAAACCACTGGATCTCCCTTGGACCTGCTGCTGGCCTCTGCTGGAGTGAGTCTTGCCCCCCAACTGCTGTCCCCAAGATCCTGGACCCTTGACTGGTGGTAATGTGCACTCCTCCTAACAAATCCTGGGTCACTTAGAATTTGTTTCTAAAAATGTTGCTCTGAAAACCGGTGGTGGACCGGGTCCAACCTGCCAAGCTGATCCGACGAAGGTGTGGACCAAAGATTCAGGTTGCGTCTACCTTGTTCTACATCTTGCCTCTAAGTGAGGCCTGCCTGCTCTGTGCCATAGCTACCAAAGGGTGGAGCTCAGGTGAGTTTAGTGACGTTAGTGCTTCATCCTGACAATGACTGTGGTTATTGTTTGATGTGGATCCTCCTCATCCCCAAATATCTTTATTTCACATTCACAAAAAGAAATCCATAAAATAACAGATTAACAAATCACTTCAGTAAACATCGTCAGTAGCAAAACACGGACAATAAAGCTAAAAAGTTGACAATCAATTAAAAATACAGAACTGATCAATCCCACTAGTTTAAGATCAATTATGGAGTATCCATCCTATTTCATGTCTTCATAACTTCTTCAAAAAATTAACAATAAAAAAAATGTAAGCTCACTGTGCAACAGTTGCAAAATATTAGAGTAGGACAAACTTGAACAAAGCCACGATCTTTCAGCCCCAGCAACACAAAAGGTGTATGGGCAGATTGTCCTGTGGGGACACCCCGTCAAAACCACAAGGACTTAGATGCTTCTCAAGCTACCACCCCTTCAGTACTGCCAAAAGGCAATTGAAACCTTGTCAGCATATGCAATGGTTATTGTAGGTAACTAAAGAAAGGTAAGGCTCCAGGATCAGTGTGGTTGCTAGAAAAACATACCCACAAACTGTAGGGCTCCATTATTTTTTTTTTTGTTTGTTTTCTTTTTTACAGAGTTTTATATAGCGCGAACTTGACCCGAATCGGGTATCAGAGCGCTTTACATAGCACCAGTTGCATTACATGAGGACACATTCATTTTTGTTAGGCACGTGGAGATTAAGTGATTTGCCCAGAATCACAGGATGTTCAGCGTCATTGCCGAGACTCCAACCCAGTTCCCCAGATTCGAGGTCGACCGCCCTAGCCATTAGGCCAACTCCTCTCCCCATAGTTCCAGTACCTTTCTTCCTGCTTTTATACAAGAGATAGCAGCTTTTTGTCCGGACAGTATCCAGGTGGATAAACATGCCAGGGTGGCCCAAGGCTGTAAATATGATCTTTGCATAAGCAAGCCAGGGGATGGACAGAGCACTGTGCGAGTGTAGGCTGTACCTCAGGACGCTGCGATGTAGTTCCAACTCTTTTCTTGCCCAAAGTGTAATCCACTTAAAAGCCAGATGAAGAGCAAGGATATCAGACAGGGGCTGAAACCCTAACTCTTGATGAGTAATAAAGGAGGCAGTGTCAGGGGATAAACATAACCGGAGTCTAAAAGATGGATTTGCCACCAACTGAAGAATTGAAGTTCCTTGTGCCCTCACATATGATGCCACCGGCAGTGCCGGTAAACTCGTTGTTTGATGGATCTGGGTCCTGGGTTTTACCGGCTTTTGCCCTAGTCTGGCTGCAAAGTCAAACACTGAGGCCATCACCCTAAGTAGGAGTGTTTTTTTATTCAAAAGTAGGGGCAACCATTAACCCACACTGTCAAACATGACCCCAAAATATGTAAAGGAATCCACCCTAGATACTACTCTGCCTGTACACTAAGGGGTATATTTACAATAGAAGTGACTGAGCACAGCATTAGCCTCCTTGGCTTAATGCCACGCTCTGCCACTTCTGAAACGCAGGGCTGTACCATATTTATGCAACAATATGGTGCAGCAGTTTCCCCCTGCGCTGGCGCTAAACTTAGAAGCCTAGTGCAGGATAGTGCAAGGGTGTCTGCGTTGGGGGGAAGATTGTTTATGTGCAGGAAGGTCCCCCTTCCTGCACATAAACAATCTTTAAATAGTGTTTTGAAACTTCTAAGTGTGCTGCTTAATGCAGCACACACAGAAGTTGCAAAACGTCTTTTTTTTATTGATTGTTTATGTGCAGGAAGGTTTCTCAATGGGGCACTGACTGTGGTAAAATCACAAATATACCTAGAACAGTAACTGGCCATGCCAAGGAAGGATCGCAGCATGGGCACATCTTGTGGCGGACGATGAGGCTTGAAATTTAGCGGATATGGTGTCATTCCCTTTTCAGAAAAATATATGCCCAAAGAATTTGAGTTTTGTTTTGCTAAACTCACACTTTTCTGCATTCAAAGTGACACCAGCATCAGCCAGCAAGCGGCAAAATGGCTTTGTCATCTTCTTTTTGAGTGGCCCCAAATACCAGTACATCATCACTATAACGAAAGAATATGTGAGAGGCTGTATTATGCAGTAAATGACATCCCGAAAATGTTCTGCAGCTGACAACACCCCAAAACATAGGGCCTGATTTAGAGTTTGGTGGATGGTTTTATCCATCATAAACGTGACGGCTATCCCATTCACCTTATTTCAATTGCTGTAAGATATAATAAACTTGTAATACACAGACAAGATATCCAACTATCAACTACTTCACGTCGACTGAGGTGCACATGGAGTTTACTGGACCTCAGCAAACTCTCAGAGAGAGCCCTCTCATTACTTCGGGTCGCAGATCCCCTAAATTGTCACCAGTTAGAGTGTCCTCCCCTGCCCAGTACCATGCAAAGGAACACGCCACACACAGAGCATTGCAGTGTATGTCTTCATTCTGTGGAGTGCAACCATTAACTAACTGTGCGCATTGCATCATGAACTTTATTAAGCACACCCAGACAAACCCAAACGATTGCGTCATTCTCCTACGGATCCCATCAGGGACCAGAAGGGTCCCGCTATAATATTTTCAAAACACTAAAGCTTGCATCTGTATTTTTTGGGGTATTTTGTGAACAGGTGAAATTGTGTTTCTATCGGGCTGAGAGTTAGGGAGTGCATGAGTCACTGGGTTTTATGAGCTGAAAAGAGATAGAGCTGTCTCTTGGCATCTTATAGAGAGATATTGATGTGGAGCAAAAGGTTCCGCGAAGACATTGAATATAATGGGGGAGAGTTCCTGAGGTTACACTCCGGACAAGCTGGTGACGGTTGGTCAAATAAGAGGTGAAGTATTGCAGGACGTGACAATGAATCATATGTTGAAAGGTAATTGGTAGTCAACGGTCTCAAAAGATACAAAGAGATCAAGCAAGCAACAGTGCTCATTCTGTCATTGATAAGGAGGGGGCTGCTAGTTTGTGAAGGGTGCTTTTTTCCTGCGTCAACCCGCTTGGTAGTCCTGTAGATGGAATGCTTGTTGATTTGACCGTGTAAGTGGGTACAGACCCTTTATCAACGATACCAATAATGTTTACATGAAGGGAGGATGAAGGGGACGCGATTTACTGAGACAGTGTGGGTTCAGGGCAGGTTTCCTCAGTAGGGGGAGGATCATGAATACTGAGTTTGTCCAGGAAGTTTCCGTAGAGGAGGGAGGAGTTGAAAATGTCACAGATGGGGCAGAGAGCATATCCATGGAGGAAAACTATGACAGTTGAGCATTTGAATCTCAGAACTATTTCTTTGTAGGAGGTGGCCTTAAGTGAGTTGATATTGTACAAGAATTAACCATGAACAAGGAGGTTGAAAGCTGCCCACTTAGGGGTGGAGTGGTGCTTCATTGGAGGCAGAGTGGATATATGTTTAGTGTCATTGATGTGGAATATTGTAATGGTCTCGCTGATGAAGTGATTGGTGACCTTATGGTCTTACTGAATGATTAGCGGTTGTGGGAGTAGGTTTATGCGGTGCGTGACAAGTTGCATTGGTGCTTTCCTTCTATTACACACTTCGATGCTGGTAGTCTTGTAGAACGATGCCATCGGTTGTGATGATGAGGGATCTCTGTGGTGGGTGGACTACTTAAGTTGGATGGGGGCATTGGTGGCATTGGTTTATTTATTTATATTTCTTTTTGTATGATGCACTTGTTCTTCATGGGTTCTTGCATGTAGCAAGGTTTTGAAGATTTTGGCTTGAATGATCACTTGTTCAGGGGTGCATTAAGATCCACATAGTTTCACAGTATTACATATATTGTAGAGTGTGTTGACATCAGTTGTGGGATACGGGAAGGTTGAAAAATCTAAAAGCTTTTTCTATGAGGAGTCTGGATCACTGACAGAATATTGACGGACAGAATATCGACAGCCTATCTCTACAATGGTAAGTACAAAAATATCGAAACCAAAATATCGTTGTTTAAAATATCGTTGTTTAAAATATCGTTTTTAAAATGTTTTAAAAATAATATAAAAATAATTAAATAATAAATATAATTAATAAAACATAGTTAGAATTATTTAAAAATGTTAAAAACTGATAAATGATAAATGTAATATAATTTTTTTAAACATACATATTTTTTTAATATATATTAACTTGATAATATTAATAAATAATTATTTTATTTAATTATGACATGTTAGAAACATAAGAAAAGTTATAAATACATATATATTCACTGAAAAAACCATAGGTTTCAGGCAAGTTATAGTTAGAAATTAGCATTTAAAAAACCTTAGAAATTCTCAGAAAAAACCATAGGTTTCAGGGGCGTTATAGTTAGTTGGACATTTCACTCATACAAAACCATAGAAATTCCCCTGTTATAGTTAGTTCAGCTAACTATAACTCGCGCCCCCGCAATGCACTGCTGATGACGTCACATATTACATCACTCATGACATGGTCAGTGACATCACTGATGACATCTCAAATGACATCACTGATGACTTCACTGATGACATCATCCATGTGATAATTTGCTGCATCTTCTCACACCCTAATATAACCTTTGATACACCCACTCTAAATTACAGAGTGCCATTCTCAAAACCATAGACACTCCAACACCAATAACTACATACCCACTCACTGATTCTTAGGTCTACACACACATCCACTCACTCACCCATACAGTCACTCATACTTACGGTCACTCAGTACAGGACTATCATATGCACTCATACACCTATATAGACACTCACACACCGTCACCGCCACTCATCCATAGAGGTACTCACACACCTAGTCAGTCATGCAAATATTTAATCACACTCCCATTTACTCACCTATACAGTTATAAACACACCAGCTCACTTACTCATACAAATACTAGTACATTCTTACGCTCTTATACAATCACTGATACAAGCACACACTCATCCATACAGCCACTCTCACAATCACACACTCTAAGCTTATAGCCATTTATATACTCTAACACACATATATATTGCCTTTCACATATGTAGTTACTCACACATGTACCACTGAGATATACACTCACTCACTAACACACCCATACACACACTCACCCACCCATACAGTCCATCACAGATGCACTCTTGAAACCATGCACCCAGTGAATCACCCACTCACACATCTATGCACAGAGTCACACACACCCCACCCACACAAACACTCAGGCACCCATACAGATACTCAGACAACCAATCAATAACCCATATAGATCCTCATTTAGCTACTCACCAACCCATGCAACCGCTTACACACCGACTGACAATCTAAACTGTGTGAATGTCTGTATCAGTCACCAACAGACAGACGGATACGGACATTCACGCAGTTTAGTCACTAACCCATGCATTTAGTAAGATACGTTTAATCACTCACTTATAGAGTCAGTCACGCACCTACTAAATCATCCATTCAGACACTTATACACCCAATCATTCTTCAATACGCCTTTCCCTATATATATTAAACATATTTAAACTTTACAGAAACACACAATCACTGGATGATGTCATTTGAGATGTCATCAGTGATGTCACTGACCATGTCATGAGTGATGTAATATGTGATGTCATCAGCAGTGCATTGCGGGGCGCGAGTTATAGTTAGCTGAACTAACTATAACAGGGGAATTTCTATGGTTTTGTACGAGTGAAATGTCCAACTAACTATAACGCCCCTGAAACCTATGGTTTTTCTGTGAATTTCTAAGGTTTTTAAATGCTAACTTCTAACTATAACGTGCCTGAAACCTATGGTTTTTCAGTGAATATATATATATATATATATATATATTAACTGAAAAAACCATAGGTTTCAGGAACGTTATAGTTAGTTGGACATTTCACTTGTACAAAACCATAGAAATTCCGGCAGTTATAGTTAGTTCAGCTAACTATAACTCGCGCCCCCGCAATGCACTGCTGATGACGTCACATATTACATCATTCATGACATGGTCAGTGACATCACTGATGACATCACTGATGACATCTCAAATGACATCACTGATGACATCACTGATGACATCATCCAGTGACTGTGTGTTTCTGTAAAGTTTAATTTTGTTTTATATATATGCCAAGCTGAATTGAGGAAAGAGTGGGTGTATAAGTGTCTGTATGGAGGATTTAGTAGGTACGTGACTGACTGTATAAGTGAGTGATTAAATGTGTCTTACTGAATGCATGGGTTAGTGACTAAACTGTGTGAAAGTCTGTATCAGTCAGTCTGTTGTTGTGTAAGCTGTTGCATGGGTTGGTGAGTAGCTGCATGAGTGTCTATATGGGTTATTGATTGCTTGCCTGAGTATTTGTATGGCTGCCTGAGTATGTGTGTGGGTGGGTGGGAGGTGTGTGACTCTGTGCATAGATGTGTGAGTGGTTGATTCACTGGGTGTATGGGTTCAAGAGTGCATGTGGAAACAGCTGTATGGGTGGGTGAGTGTGTGTATGGGTGTGTTGGTGAGTGAATGGATGTTTCAGTGGTACATGTGCAAGTAACTACATATGTTAAAGACAGTATATCTGAGTGATGGTGTATATATATAACTATATGTGAGAGTCAGTAATTGTGAGAGTGGCTGCATGAATGAGTGTGTATTTGTATCAGTGATTCTATAAGAGAGTAATTATGTGTTAGTATCTGTATGAATAAGTGAGGTTGTGTCTGTATAACTGTATAGGTGAGTAAATGGAAGTATGATTGATTCTTTGCATGACTGACTAAGTGTGTGAGTATCTCTGGATATGTGGCAGTGTGTGAGTGTCTGTATAGGTGTATGAGTGCATATGATAGTGTGGTATTGATGAGTGACTGCATGTATGAGTGACTGTATGGGTGAATGAGTGCATGTGTGTGTAGACCTAGGAATCAGTCAGTGCGTATTTAGTAACTGGTATTGATGTGTCTATTTTTTCGAAAATGGTAGTCTGTATTTTAGAGTGGGTGTATCAAAGGTTATATTCAGGTGTGAGGAGGTGCATCAGATTTTCACGTGGATGATGTCATCAGTGATGTCATTTGAGATGTCATCAGTGATGTCATTAGTGATGTCACTGACCATGTCATGAATGATGTAATATGTGACATCATCAGCAGTGCATTGCGGGGGCGCGAGTTATAGTTAGCTGAACTAACTATAACGCCGGAATTTCTATGGTTTTGTACAAGTGAAATGTCCAACTAACTATAACGTTCCTGAAACCTATGGTTATTTCAGTTAATTTCTATGGTTTTTAAATGCTAATTTCTAACTATAACGTGCCTGAAAGCTATGGTTTTTCAGTGAATTTCTATGGTTTTTTAAATGCTAATTTCTAACTATAACGTGCCTGAAACCTATGGTTTTTCCAGTGAATTTCAAAGGTTTTTAAATGAAAATTTGTAAATCTAATGTACCTCAATCCTATGTTTTTTTTATTTTCTATATATATATATATATTCACTGAAAAAACCATAGGTTTCAGGGGCGTTATAGTTAGTTGGACATTTCACTCGTACAAAACCATAGAAATTCCCCCGTTATAGTTAGTTCAGCTAACTATAACTCGCGCGCCCACAATGCACTGCTGATGACGTCACATATTACATCACTCATGACATGGTCAGTGACATCACTCATGACATCACTGATGACATCTCAAATGACATCACTGATGACATCACTGATGACATCATCTATGTGATAGAGTGGCAGACCTCCTCTCACCCTAATATAACCTTTGATACACACACTCAAAAATACAAACTAACATTTTCAAAACAATGGACATACCAATACCAGTTACAACACACCTATTCAGTAATTCCAAGATCTACACACACATCCACTCATTCACCAACAGTCCCTATACAGTCACTCATACATGTACTCACTCATCATATGTACTCATACACCTAGACATCCTGTTACACACCGCCACTCATCCATAGAGTTACTCACACACATAGTCACACATGCAAACAAAGTATCAAACATCCATTTACTTGCATATACAGTTATACACACACTACCACACTTACTTCTACAGAAACTTACACATACTTACTCTCTTAATCAATCACTTACAGAAACACCAACTTATTTTTACAGGAACTCTTCCAATCTCTCACTCTCACATATACTCACTTATATACACCAATACTCACATATACTAGTTTAAAACATATGTAGTTACTCATAAAGACACTATTGAGACAGTCATTCACTCACTAACACACCCATACACATACTCATCCATCTATACAGTCCTGCACACATGCTGTCTTCAACACATACAAACAGTGAGTCACTCATTCATGCATCTATGCACTAAGTAATACCCCCACCGAACCATACAGACACTCAAACACTCATACTGATACTCAAAAAACCAACTAATAACCCATATGGACACTCATGTAGCTACTCACCAACCCATGCAGCCACTTATACACAAAGTGAGAGACTGATACAGATATTTTCATATTTAAACATTACTCACTAACCCATGTATTCACTAAGATACACTTAGTCAGTTATACAATCAATTTTACAAAAAAATCATCCATTTAGACACTTATATACCCATTTATTCTTCCATCGACCTTGAGATATACATATATAAAACATATTTAATTTTCAGAAAAACACACATTCACTGGATGATGTCATTTGAGATATCATCAGTGATGTCATGAGTGATGTCACTGACCATGTCATGAGTGATGTAATATGTGATGTCATCAGTAGCTGAACTAACTATAACGGTGGAATTTCTATGGTTTTGTATGAGTGAAATGTCCAACTAACTATAACGCCCCTGAAACCTATGGTTTTTTCAGTGAATTTCTAAGGTTTTTAAATGCTAATTTCTAACTATAACGTGCCTGAAACCTATGGTTTTTTCAGTGAATTTCTAAGGTTTTTTAAATGCTAATTTCTAACTATAACGTGCCTGAAACCTATGGTTTTTTCAGTGAAGATATATATATTTATTATACTATGTATACATGTGAAAATGTCTCGGTCCCCTGTTTGCCTCGGTGGCACGGAAAAATGGGTGGAACTGACGTCAGCACGCCGACAAGGTCCTCTTATGGCTCCGATGACGTCATACGGTGTCGCGAGCGGAGCCGTGCTATTATGGCGTCCTCGTTGACGTGGGAGAGCTAGGAAAGAATTTCTGTGGAATGCTGGTGCAGGGGATATTCACCTAAGTGTTCAGGCTAGTCCTTTGGGAGCAACTGTTTATGTTGCCACTCCAGAAACCGAAACCAGTGATCCGAGGGCAGAGGCCCTGCAGATGGCACACGAGGTGGGGTGCCCAGTCGTGTGCACCGGCGGGGCAGCGAAGTGACAAGCACCACAACCCACAAAAAAGGTAACGAGGGCACTGAATAACACAGGATCTTCTCTTTGTATCTGGCAGGAACAACGAAGTTAAAATGCCCTAGTACCAAAATGTAGAATTAGTGCTACAACGGTCTTCAAAAGGACCTGCGATGCCGCTTCTGCCTCCCGTACCCTGGAGGTGGCACATGGGTCACGCGGTACGGTCATACTGCGGTGGGACGCACACTCGTTGACCTCTCATGGCACTGCTCCACACTTCACGGAGGACGCTTTCCATTAGCTATGTTTTCTGATGACATGTCGCGCCGGCCCCGTCCAACAACAGAACTCCTTTAGATCCAAACAGACTCTTCCACTCTCTCACCGGAAGTGAAACCAGGCCACGCGGACACTTTCACAATACAACAGCCGGGAATGTACTTTTCAGTAATAAAACCACATTCCTTCCTCCTAATTAATCAAATAAACGTCTCACTGAAGAACAGGGGCCAGCTTCGATCGGTAAACAGCCGTTACAACGACTTTTTTACTTTGCGATACCATTACAACGCATGCATTACCACGCATGCGTTGTACATCACAAAGTCATTACTACGCATTTTTTTAGAACGCATGGTCATTTACCACGCATGCCTTTACAACAAATTTTGTTGTAAAGGTATGTATGGTAAATGACCATGCGTTCTAAAAAACATGTAGATGATCCATGTCGTTGTAAGGAAACAGAGGCTGTTCTGTTTCCTCACAACGACGTGTACCGCCCCTCAGAGACGACGTGAAGCAGGAACCACGAGGAGAGAGGAACCATGAGGAGTGAGAGGTAAGGGGGATTGGGCATGGGGTGGGGGCTTCTTTTCTAGGGTTTAGGGTAGTGCAGTGGTGTTTGGGTGGTGTAGGGGGTCGTGCTGGGGGTATTGTTTTAGGGTTTAGGGTAGTGCAGTGGTGTTTGGGTAGTGTAGGGGCTCGTGCTGGGGGTAGTGTTTTAGGGTTTAGGGTTGTGCAGTAGTATAGGGGGTCGTGCTGGTGGTAGTGTTTTAGGGTTTAGGGTAGTGCAGTGGTGTATGGGTAGTGTAGGGGGTCGTGTTGGGGTAGTGTTTTAGGGTTTAGGGTAGTGCAGTGGTGTTTGAGTAGTGTAGGGGTCATGCTGGTGGTAGTGTTTTAGGGTTTAGGGTAGTGCAGTGGTGTTTGTGCAGTGTAGGGGGTCATGCTGGGGGCAGTGTTTTATGGTTTAGGGTAGTGCAGTGGTGTTTGGATAGTGTAGGGGGTCATGCTGGGGGTAGATTTAGGGTTTAGGGTAGTGCAGTGGTGTTTGGGTAGTGTAGGGAGTCGTGCTGGGGGTAGTGTTTTAGGGATTAGGGTAGTGCAGTGGTGTTTGTGTAGTGTAGGGGGTTGTGCTGGGGGTAGTGTTTTAGGGTTTATGTTAGTGCAGTGGTGTTTGGGTAGTGTAGGGGGTAGTGCTGGGGTAGTGTTTTAGGGTTTAGGGTAGTGCAGTGGTGTTTGTGCAGTGTAGGGGGTAGTGCTGGGGGTAGTGTTTTAGGGTTTAGGGTAGTGCAGTGGTGTTTGGGTAGTGTAGGAGTTCATGCTGGGGGTAGTGTTTTAGGGTTTAGGGTATGGCAGTGGTGTTTGGGTAGTGTAGGGGGTCGTGCTGGGGGTCAATTTAGGGTTTAGGGTAGTGCAGTGGTGTTTGTGTTGTGAGGGGGTCGTGCTGGGGGTAGTGTTTAGGGTTTAGAGTAATGCAGTGGTGTTTGTATAGTGTAGGGGGTTTAGGGTAGTGCAGTGGTGTTTGTGTAGAGTAGGGGTCATGCTGGGCGTAGTGTTTTAGGGTTTAGGGTAGTGCAGTGGTGTTTGTGTAGTGTAGGGGGTAGTGTTTTAGGGTTTAGGGTAGTGCAGTGGTGTTTGTGTAATGTAGGGGGTCATGCTGTGGGTAGTGTTTTAGGGTTTAGGGTATTGCAGTTGTGTTTGTGTAGTGTTGGGGGTCGTGTTTTAGGGTATAGGGTAGTGCAGTGGTGTTTGGGTAGTGTAGGGGGTCATGCTGGGGTTAGTGTTTTAGGGTTTAGGATAGTGTAGTGGTTTTTGTGTAGTGTAGGGGGTAGTGTTTTAGGGTTTAGGGTAGTGCAGTGGTGTTTGTGTAGTGTAGGGGGTCATGCTGGGGGTAGTGTTTTAGGGTTTAGGGTAGCGCAGTGATGTTTGTGTAGTGTAGGGGGTCGTGTTGGGGTAGTGTTTTAGGGTTTAGGGTAGTGCAGTGGTGTTTGAGTAGTGTAGGGGGTCATGCTGGTGGTAGTGTTTTAGGGTTTAGGGTAGCGCAGTGGTGTTTGTGTAGTGTAGGGGGTCGTGTTGGGGTAGTGTTTTAGGGTTTAGGGTAGTGCAGTGGTGTTTGAGTAGTGTAGGGGGTCATGCTGGTGGTAGTGTTTTAGGGTTTAGGGTAGTGCAGTGGTGTTTGTGCAGTGTAGGGGGTCATGCTGGGGGTAGTGTTTTAGGGTTTAGGGTTGTGCAGTAGTATAGGGGGTCGTGCTGGTGGTTGTGTTTTAGGGTTTAGGGTAGTGCAGTGGTGTATGGGTAGTGTAGGGGGTCGTGTTGGGTAGTGTTTTAGGGTTTAGGGTAGTGCAGTGGTGTTTGAGTAGTGTAGGGGGTCATGCTGGTGGTAGTGTTTTAGGGTTTAGGGTAGTGCAGTGGTGTTTGTGCAGTGTAGGGGGTCATGCTGGGGGCAGTGTTTTATGGTTTAGGGTAGTGCAGTGGTGTTTGGATAGTGTAGGGGGTCATGCTGGGGGTAGATTTAGGGTTTAGGGTAGTGCAGTGGTGTTTGGGTAGTGTAGGGAGTCGTGCTGGGGGTAGTGTTTTAGGGATTAGGGTAGTGCAGTGGTGTTTGTGTAGTGTAGGGGTTGTGCTGGGGGTAGTGTTTTAGGGTTTATGTTAGTGCAGTGGTGTTTGGGTAGTGTAGGGGGTAGTGCTGGGGTAGTGTTTTAGGGTTTAGGGTAGTGCAGTGGTGTTTGTGCAGTGTAGGGGGTAGTGCTGGGGGTAGTGTTTTAGGGTTTAGGGTAGTGCAGTGGTGTTTGGGTAGTGTAGGAGTTCATGCTGGGGGTAGTGTTTTAGGGTTTAGGGTATGGCAGTGGTGTTTGGGTAGTGTAGGGGTCGTGCTGGGGGTCAATTTAGGGTTTAGGGTAGTGCAGTGGTGTTTGTGTTGTGAGGGGTCGTGCTGGGGGTAGTGTTTTAGGGTTTAGAGTAATGCAGTGGTGTTTGTATAGTGTAGGGGGGTTTATGGTAGTGCAGTGGTGTTTGTGTAGAGTAGGGGGTCATGCTGGGCGTAGTGTTTTAGGGTTTAGGGTAGTGCAGTGGTGTTTGTGTAGTGTAGGGGGTAGTGTTTTAGGGTTTAGGGTAGTGCAGTGGTGTTTGTGTAATGTAGGGGGTCATGCTGTGGGTAGTGTTTTAGGGTTTAGGGTATTGCAGTTGTGTTTGTGTAGTGTTGGGGGTCGTGTTTTAGGGTATAGGGTAGTGCAGTGGTGTTTGGGTAGTGTAGGGGGTCATGCTGGGGTTAGTGTTTTAGGGTTTAGGATAGTGTAGTGGTTTTTGTGTAGTGTAGGGGGTAGTGTTTTAGGGTTTAGGGTAGTGCAGTGGTGTTTGTGTAGTGTAGGGGGTCATGCTGGGGGTAGTGTTTTAGGGTTTAGGTGTAGCGCAGTGGTGTTTGTGTAGTGTAGGGGGTCATGCTGGGGGTAGTGTTTTAGGGTTTAGGGTAGTGCAGTGGTGTTTGTGTAGTGTGGGAGGTCATGCTGGGGGTAGATTTAGGGTTTAGTGTAGTGCAGTGGTGTTTGGGTAGTGTAGGGAGTCGTGCTGGGGGTAGTGTTTTAGGGTTTAGGGTAGTCCAGTGGTATTTGTGTAGTGTAGGGAGTCATGCCTGGGGTAGTGTTTTAGAGTTTAGGGTAGTGCAGTGGTGTTTGGGTAGTGTAGGGGGTCGTGCTGGGGGTAGTGTTTTAGGGTTTAAGGTAGTGGAATGGTGTTTGGGTAGTGTAGGGGTAGTGCTGGGGTAGTGTTTTGGGTTTACGGTAGTGCAGTGGTGTTTGTGTAGTGTAGGGGTCGTGCTGGGGTAGTGTTTTAGGGTTTAGGGTAGTGCAGTGGTGTTTGTGTAGTGTAGGGGGTAGTGTTTTAGGGTTTAGGGTAGTGCAGTGGTGTTTGTGTACTGTAGGGGGTCATGCTGGGTTCTAGTGTTTTAGGGTTTAGGGTAGTGCAGTGGTGTTTGTGTAGTGTAGGGGGTCGTGTTTTAGGGTTTAGGGTCATGCAGTATGTTTGGGTAGTGTAGGGGGTCGTGCTGGGGGTAGTGTTTTTGAGTTTAGGGTAGTGCAGTTGTGTTTGGGTAGTGAAGGGGTCGTGCTGGGGGTAGTGTTTTAGGGTTTAGGGTAGTGCAGTTGTGTTTAGGTAGTGAAGGGGGTCATGCTGGGGGTAGTGTTTTAGGGTTTAGGGTAGTGCAATGGTGTTTGTGTAGTGTAGGGGGTCATGCTGGGGGTAGATGTAGGGTTTAGGGTAGTGCAGTGTTTGTGTAGTGTAGGGGGTCGTGCTGGGGGTAGAGTTTTAGGGTTTAAGGCAGTGCAGTGGTGTTTGTGTAGTGAAGGTGTTGTATTCCTCTTAGGGTGTCCATACACAGGCTTTCCTGTATCATGTCCTTATATAGGCACAATTCGCCCTGCCCTTATATAGGCATAAAATCCCAGTCCTTATTTAGGCATTAAACCGTGCACTCCAAATACAGGCATGGTCTCCGACATCCGTCCACCCTAACGTCTACAACGAGTTCTTGAAGAACAGACCCTTAGGCTTCGGGAATTTCCCTAGCCCAGGACTATTGATTTCTTCAAGGACTCATCTATTATGCATGAACCATTATACCTTAGGGGTTCATTCATGACGTCTTCCGCTGACCGATTCACGTCAATGCTAACATTGTGAGGTACCTCTCAGGTATAAATATACCTTCCTAGCCCTTGTAAACTAGAGGAGACCTCGACTTCAGAGGAGCCCGTTTCCCGGCCTGACGCACTGAGAAGACGCTGTCATCCCTGCACACAGAGAGTCCAGCTTCCAGTGATCTAACTTCCCTTGCGGGGTGTTGGAGTTCGAGTCTGGCAAAGAGATTCCTACCTCTCTCATTCTTCAGGTATGGAGCAGACTAGAACCTAGAGAGACTCTTGGCATACTAGGCACACTGGGGTTAGCATACTCTTAGTATACCATAGTAAGGAATACTTCACCTACTTCATACCTCTCCCTACACCTAGGTTAGGTTAGGCACATTGGGGTAGAACTATCTTAGAAACGCATCGTATGAGTACTCGCATTTTTTAGTCTGTGTTATTTATGTGAATGAATATCTGCTAAAAGATAATGCTATTGCAGTATTATTTATTTCTACTGCTTACGCTATACATTATTTATCTTGCATACTGTCTTGTGATCGTAACAGCACATTTAACTTACACAAGAAACAAGACTGTTCAATAAACCTTTTATTGAAACGCCCGTCTATTTCTTTCTGTGTAACTTTGAGGAAAACTAAGCATGCACGATTGAGCTGAGTGAAATAGTTATCTATTGTTTCCACGACCCTGGGACACGTTCTGATTCTAAAGGGAAACAAAGTTGTCATGTTTTGCGGCTGCCAGAAACTACTCCCTTCTTGTCGTCAAGGAGTTTCTAGTGGCCTCTGAGCTAGCTGGCACAAGTAATTAAGTTTAATATACTCGATAGGGACATACTGACCTTAGTCCTATGTCAAACCTATAGGGGATATTATTCCAATGCGCAGAGCCTATTAGGGAAATAGGAGCTACACTACAAAGGGGTCGTGCTGGGGGTAGTGTTTTAGGGTTTAGGGTAGTGCAGTGGTGTTTGTGTAGTGTAGGGGGTTGTGCTGTGGGTAGATTTAGGGTTTAGGGTAATGCAGTGGTGTTTGGGTAGTGTAGGGAGTCGTGCTGGTGGTAGTGTTTTAGGGTTTAGGGTAGTGCAGTTATGTTTGGGTAGTGTAGGGTGTCATGCTGGGGGTAGTGTTTTAGGGTTTAGGGTAGTGCAGTGGTGTTTGGGTAGTGGAGGGGTAGTGTTTTAGGGTTTAGGGTAGTGCGCCCAACCAGCCACAATATCCGTGGACAAAGGGGATCCTGACTCTTTGGAACGCTCCGTCAATTGAATAATTTGGGTCAAGGGCCCTACCACGTCCAAGACCTATCAATTCCTTTCTTGGGATCCCTCATATACTTGGAGAAAAAGGTACATAGTTTCTCATCAATTTCAGGCGTGTGTGCCACCTTCCCCTTCAGTGAGGGCCTGGGGCATTCTCCCTCATCCTATTCCTGACCTCCCTTTCAAGGGGTTGATGGATTTTCCCCACCACATACTCTGCCACTTTGGCGTCAGGTGTCCACTCCGCTGACCTAGGATGGTAAATTTGGGTGGGCTCGAACATGTCCGGGTGGACCCCGTCCCCAACCGGGGACTGAGAGGAGTGGGACTCTGGATGCCAGGGACGCCCCGAGTCCTTATCCTCATCGGAGGAGAAATCGTCCTCCGATACACCCTCTCCCTCTAAGGGAAACCCGCCGTCGGGGTCTAAAATAGTGGTGACAGTGTCGCAATTTTTTCCGGGACCCTCCTCCTCCCGGCAGGGTGCATGTTTTGGCGTTCGCGCACTCTTGAGGAAGGTCTCCGTAAGTTTATCAAATCCTTCCAAGTGCCCCGCGTTATGCTTAACGGCCCTTTCATTCCCCATCTGGGAGCTACTGGGACCCGCCACCACCAGATCTGGGTCACTGAACACCCCAGGGATGCTTTCCGCCAGCTTATCAACCTGATCCCTAAGAGGAGCCAGCGCCCTAGAAATAGCCAGAGAGAGGGCTTGGTCCACTGCTGGAGGGAGAAGTTGGAGGCCATTCCTCCTCCACTTCCTGGTAGGAGGAGTAAAAATGGTCTTCTGGAGAAGACATGATAGCAGAGGGTGTGAGCACAGAACAAATGCCCTTAAAATCCTTAAGGCAGCCCCTCGCCGGTGCTCCAACAGCTGGGCTTTCCCCGAAGCTGTTATAAGAATAGACTGAGGCGCAATACCAATTACCACCACCAGGTAGCGCTGGTCACTAACGTGGCCATGTGGGGAAATCACCGCGTAGCGGTGTCAAAATTAGGCGAGGAATCAAGCTGACACTAAAGGAGTGACCGGATTCCCAAACGCGCGTAAAGACCAGCGGGAGCGCTCGACGGAGCTGCCTCGCTCGGACCAGACGCGCCTGACAGGATCTCACCGCACGCAGAGCACACATCGGGAGAAACTGCGAGGGGGAGAACGCGCTCGGGCAAGAGCCTGCTGCGCAGGGAATATGAAACAATACCAAGGCAATAATGCTAATAACGTGCACAAGAAACCGCTATGCAAACAGCAACAACATCAGATTAAGCCAAGAATGTAAGGAATGCACTTAACTGACGAGCAGTGAAGAAAGAGGAAGCGGAAGGGACGTCACGATATTATATACGATGGACTGTGATATGATTGGACTATAGTTGCCTTGGAGACTACCCCCTAATGGTTCATGGGTTGTGTAGTCTTTTGTTTAATGATTGTTGTGTTACGTTTTCTTTGAACTGCTATGCAAATAAAGTGAGGAAAGATATGCATAATCCTTGCCTCCGTCCTGCCATAGAATTCATTAAACTTTATTTGATCTGATTTAGAAACATAGATCATAAAAGTGTACATAAAAACAGTAAATCCTCTTTCCTAATACAATACAGTGAGAATTAATTAAAACCAGTAGGTAAAAACGGGTGTTACAAAGCCCGGTTCAGAGCAACTTCAGGTTAACAGAATCGTAAAGGTCAATGTTTCGCAAGATCAATCTCATGTACTTCGTGCAAAATACGCAATAAGGGGTCCAAGTAAGATGTAACGCTCCAATACCTGACCAGTTTGCACTATATAAAACTGCAGAAAAAATAAAAATAAAAAGTGTTTTGCACACTTCTGTCATTGGGCTATATGTGGGCTACATCTGGGTGATATTTGTGCTACATTTGGGCTCTTTTTTCTATGGTGGCCATCTTGGGAGACTTATTTGTTATGAAGTTTCCTAATTTCGTCATTTACTGCAGTCTCCTCAGTAGGAAATGCTTTCAGTTTTTACTTTGATTCCATCAAGAAGGCATTCAGATGTGTCACACATTTGCCATAAATTCAGAATGTTAGCACTCTAGTTGTTCATTAGATCACTGTAGTAAAGCTACTGCTCACCAGGGAGTTAACTGGAAGTCTACTGCTGGTATTGAAAGTGATTGTTTCAGTCTGCATGTCAGAATTTTCTAATGAAATAGAAGAGGATTTGAGATCTCACTTAAAACATGCCCTAAATTTTCTTTCTGCAGCACTAACCATAATTTCTATGGCAAAATGAACCCCCTCATTTTGTTCCTTTTTAAATTAAATGTTTTAAGTTTTACCAGTTTATTCCAATCAAGATGGCTTCAGGTGTGCCATACTTTTGTCATAAGTAAGACTGTTAGCGCTCTAGTTGTTCTTTAGAACACTCTGGGAAGCTGCCGTAGAACACAAAGGCATCAACTGACAGGCTGCTCCTGTTGAAATATAACAGGAAGATATTTGAGAACACAAAGGAATCAACTGACAGTCTCTGCCCTTGTTGGATGTACATGTTTTACTGAGAATGTCAGACTTCATTCTCACATGACTGAGAAAGATAATGTGAATTTACAGAAAATATGCTCTCATTTTAGCTTCTGGAGCACCTTCCAAAACTGTATGGGACAAGCATGTGAAAATAGTTTTCTCTCAAACATGATTCATGATATCCCAGCAGAAGGTTTTTCACAGGGTAAAATCACCTTAGAACACACCACAATTCCTGAAATTAGTATGGTACCATCAACAAATGAATTCTAATGTAACTAAAGTCTGTTATCACCCTTTATAGTTCTCCTTTTGGTAACCCTCAAAATCTTTGATTCACTACAATGCATTTCAATGGGGCACTATCATGTATATTGGTCTCAAGATGGCTGCCAGCAATTCCAGGATGAAGTGCTGACAGTCAATCAGATCTCACGATGACATGTGTGGTTAGGCTCCGCCCAGATATATATGTGTTTTTACTTTTGATTTTCTCAGGAACTACTGAACAGATTTACACCATTTAACAAAAAGGGTTCTTTTTGAACCAAGAACTACCTCTTTGCCAAATTTGGTGTAATTCCGTTCAGCAGTTCGGGCTGTAACCTTGCATAAAGATTCCTATGGGAAATTGATTTTTTGACTCTTATTTTTTGAATTTCTCCGCAACTACTGAACGGATTTACACCATTTAAAAAAAATGTCGCTTTCTGAACCAAGCGCTATCTTTTTGCCAAATTTGGTGTAATTCCGTTCAGCAGTTTGGGCTGTAGCCGTGTCTAAAATTTACATGGAGAAAACACGTTTTGAGACCCCCCTTTTTTCTTGGCCCCCGCTTGCCAAATCACCCTGAAACTTTCAGGATAGGAGCAGACCGGAGCGCCCCACGAGTTTTGAAAATTTTGCGAAGATTCATCAACCGGCGCCAAAGTTATTGGAAATAGAATGTTGCGAATTTCCTATGGAAAATAGGTCCTAACTATAACTATCTACTGGCGACCGCCAGTAGATAATATATATATATATATATACATAAACCTGTAATATAAATATAAAAATAAAATATATATAATAAATTAAAATATTAAAATTAATATGTATTTTTAAAAATATATTTTACACTACATTAACTATAAAAGTAGGGAAATGTTGGATAGCGTAGGGTATAAAATTACTATTCCCTCTACAGAAATTGCAACAGTAGGGGAAGTGTTGGATAGCGGAGGGGAATAATTTACTATTCCCAATACAGCAAATGCAACAATAGGGAAAGTGTTGGATAGCGGGTGGGTAAAAATTACTATTCCCACTCCAACGAGTGTAACAGTAGGGAAAGTGTTGGATAGCAGGGGGTTAATTTTACTATTCCCACTCCAGTGAGTGCAACAGTAGGGAAAGTGTTGGATAGCGGGTGGGTAAAAATTACTATTCCCACTCCAACAAGTGTAACAGTAGTGAAAGTTTTAGATAGCGGGTGGGTAAAAATTACTATACCAACTCCAGCGAGTGCAACAGTAGGTAAAGTGTTGGATAGCGGGTAGATAAAAATTACTATTCCCACTCCAGCGAGTGCAACAGTAGGGAAAGTGTTGGATAGTGGGTATGTAAAAATTACTATTCCCACTCCAGCGAGTGCAACAGTAGGGAAAGTGTTGGATAGCGGGTATGTAAAAATTACTATTCCCACTCCAGTGAGTTCAACAGTAGGGAAAGTGTTGGATAGCGGGTATGTAAAAATTACTATTCCCATTCCAGTGAGTGCAACAGTAGGGAAAGTGTTGGATAGCGGGTGGATAAAAATTACTATTCCCACTCCAGTGAGTGCAACAGTAGGGAAAGTGTTGGATAGCGGGTGGGTAAAAATGACTATTTCCACTCCAGTGAGTGCAACAGTAGGGAAAGTGTTGGATAGCGGGTGGGAATAATTTACTAGTCCCACACCACCAAGTGTAACAGTAGGGAAAGTGTTGGATAGCGGAGGGGAATAATTTAGTATTCCCACTCCTGCAAAATAATTAACATTAATTAACAAATAATTAATTTTTCAAAAATAATTTACCTCCCACTATATTCCCTTATAACCGTCACCACCAATATTGTAAAATATTACACAATTAACATAGTTATTTAACAATTAATTAATAAAGTAATAACAATTAACAGGCAAATTAAAAACAATAAAAAATAACTTTAAATAAATATTGTATATAAAATAATAATACAAATTTTATTAAAATTAAATTATTTCCCACCCTACTCCCCTATCAACCCACAACCAACTCATAAAAAATGTACACAATTAACACATTTACCAATTATTTATTAATAATTAATATCCAATTAATAACGAATTAATAACACAATTAACAGTATAAAATATTAATTACATAAAAATTAATTAATACAATTATTTGTTTATTAATTATACTAAAATTACTTCCCACCCTACTCCCATATAAAAACACAACCTCGCTCCTCAAAAATTACACAATTAACATATTTACCAATTAATTATTAATTAATAACCAATTAATAATTAATTAATAACAAATTAATTAACACAATTGACAATATAAATTATTAAATACAAAAATATTAATTATTAATTCATTAATTTAAATTAAATTACTTCCCACCCTATTCCCCTATAAACCGACAACCCGCTACGGAACTAAAACGCAATATTTATGTTTTTTTTAAATTATTCACTTCTAAAAAATTATTATTACATATATTATAATTAAATTACATCCCACCCTATTCCCTATAAACCCGCAACCCGCTACGGAACTAAACTACACAAAAGTTAATTAACATAAAATTAATTACTTGTAAAAAATTCAAAAAAATCGATATTATTAACAACGATATTTTTACTAAGATATTACTAACATCGATATTAATTAAAACGATATTTCTTACCTGCATGTCGATATTCTGGTCGACGATATTCTTGATGGTCGATATTCTGTCATATCGATATTTAAACCTCGATATAATGGTATATCGATATTTAGACATCGATATTATGTCTGCATACTGAGGGGTCTATTAGGAGAAATTAAACAGATTGGTAAGTCTGTTTTTTTATGTTCCGATTAACCATCATGAGTGGGCGTGGTTCGAAGGATGTAGAAAGGGAAGGCAAGTTGGTCATTCAATTCCAACAGTATTGGGGCTTTTCAGTGAATTGAGGGGGAAGCTTTTATAATACCGTCAGGAATTTTATCTCTGGAAAATTGTCAGGATGGTTGGCTGAAGCTTTGTGTGTAGTGTTGCATACCCCAAACCTGCCTACTCTCAGATCATTACCAAGAAGGTTAATCTGGTGATGGTCGCAGAATATTGATGTCACTTAGTAAAAAGCTTTGCGCCTGTGGAGAATGCGCTATAATAATAATAAAAAATCCAGATTTGTAAAGTGTGACTTAACACCCCTATGGGTATCCAGACACTGGGGGGGATATGTACAATGAAGTGGCGGAGCATGTCGTTAGCCTCCTGGGCTTAATGACATGCTCTGTCACTTCGGAAACCAAGGCTGCACCATATTTACAAGAATGTGGTGCAGCCTGGCATTTCCCCCTGCGATGGCGCTAAGTTTAACAACCTAGGGGCCGATTCCGATCTCGGTCGGAGGCGCACCCAATACCATTCGGTCGGGAAAAAAGCCATGCGAATGCCTGTTTCCCGACCGATCCGTACATCATTCCGAATGAGTAAGTACAATGCGCACAATAGCACAGAATCCGGCCGAGTCGTACTCACCCAATCCAGGTCCTGTTCTCCGACCGAGGCGAATCCGGAAACGCAGAATCGAGTCGCATGGAAGGGAAAATGCAGCCCCGTCCGGCCGAACAAGTACGATGCGCTTTCCGTACGCGCCGAACCCGTCGCTACGTCCGGCACGTCAAAGCTTCCGGGAGCGGCGCAAATAAACTCCGATTCGCGCCACAACACGATCCACGGCTACGAGGCGAACCCGCCAGCGACGAGGACGACGCGAAGCAACGAGAAAGACGAACGACACGAACCAACCATGAATCCCTTCGTCCCGATCCTACCAATATTCTGCATTTACTACCGGAACAGGCACGGACGCGTATGGCGCAGAAGGTAAGTCAGACACCAACCACAAAAACATACAACACGTACACGACACATCACACACACACTGAGGGATGCAGAATTTACTTACACCAGCAACAGCAGCAGCATAGGGGCGGGATGCCCATCACCAATGCCACATATGCACACAGGGGCCTGGATGCGCACCACCACTACCACCCCTACCCAGGGGGGGCTGGATGCCAACCACTACTACCACCCTTAGCCATGGGGGTGCCAGATGCCCACCACTACTCCATCCTTACCCAGGGGGGGCTGGATGCCTACCACTACTATCACCCTAAGCCAGGGGGGCTGGATGCCTACCACTACTACCACCCTTAGCCATGGGGGTGCCAGATGCCCACCACCACTACCACCCTTACCCAGGGGGGGCTGGATGCCTACCACTACTACCACCCTTAGCCATGGGGGTGCCAGATGCCTACCACCACTACCACCCTCAGCCAGGGGGTGCTGGATGCCCACCACTACTACCACCCTTACCCAGGGGGCTGGATGCCTACCACTACTACCACCCTTAGCCAGGGGGCTGGATGCCTACCACTACTACCACCCTCAGCCATGGGGGTGCCAGATGCCCACCACCACTACCACCCTTACCCAGGGGGCTGGATGTCCACCACTACCACCACCCTTAGCCAGGGGGTGCCAGCTGCCTACCACTACTACCACCCTTACCCAGGGGGCTGGATGCCTACCACTACTACCACCCTTAGCCAGGGGGTGCCAGATGCCCACCACTACTACCACCCTTACCCAGGGGGCTGGATGCCCACCACTACTACCACCCTTAGCCATGGGGGTGCCAGATGCCTACCACTACTACCATCCTTAGCCAGGGGGCTGGATGCCTACCACTACTACCACCCTTACCCAGGGGGGCTGGATGCCTACCACTACTACCACCCTTAGCCAGGGGGTGCCAGATGCCCACCACCACTACCACCCTTACCCAGGGGGGCTGGATGCCTACCACTACTATCACCCTAAGCCAGGGGGCTGGATGCCTACCACTACTACCACCCTTAGCCATGGGGGTGCCAGATGCCCACCACTACTACCACCCTTACCCAGGGGGCTGGATGCCTACCACTACTACCACCCTTAGCCAGGGGGGTGCCAGATGCCCACCACCACTACCACCCTTACCCAGGGGGGGATGGATGCCTACCACTACTATCACCCTAAGCCAGGGGGGCTGGATGCCTACCACTACTACCACCCTTAGCCATGGGGGTGCCAGATGCCCACCACTACTACCACCCTTACCCAGGGGGGGCTGGATGACTACCACTACTACCACCCTTAGCCATGGGGGTGCCAGATACCTACCACCACTACCACCCTTAGCCAGGGGGCTGGATGCCTACCACTACTACCACCCTTACCCAGGGGGCTGGATGCCTACCACAACTACCACCCTACCCAGGGGGCTGGATGCCTACCACTACTACCACCCTCAGCCATGGGGGTGCCAGATGCCCACCACCACTACCACCCTTACCCAGGGGGGCTGGATGTCCTACCACTACCACCACCCTTAGCCAGGGGGTGCCAGATGCCTACCACTACTACCACCCTTAGCCAGGGGAGCTGGATGCCTACCACTACTACCACCCTTACCCATGGGGGCTGGATGCCTACCACAACTACCACCCTTACCCAGGGGGGCTGGATGCCTACCACTACTACCACCCTTAGCCAGGGGGTGGCAGATGCCCACCACCACTACCACCCTTACCCAGGGGGCTGGATGCCTACCACCACTACCACCCTTAGCCAGGGGGCTGGATGCCTGTCACTACTACCACCTCTACCCATGGGGGCTGGATGCCTACCACCAACACCACCCCCACTCATAGGATGGACAATGCATGACACAACCAGCACACCACAACCTAGGGAATGCAAGAAAAAGACATCCCCCCAACACCATGACAAGCGTGTGTAGACTGTGTCAAATGCCTACAACACTGAACATGACTTTGAACATACAATGTGACCCCCTATCACATGTGCCACACATATATGTGTGTGGCCCCCACAATGCAAGCAGGCCATGACCATTGTGGCAATGGGGTCCAAACCCCCATCATCACAGTGACCAAAAGGTAAGTGTGGGGTCCATAGCTGAAGCACATTTTGAACATTGTGGCAATGGGGTCCAAACCCCCATCATCACAGTGACCAAAATGTAAGTGTGGGGTCCATAGCCGAAGCACATTTTGAACATTGTGGCAATGGGGTCCAAACCCCATCATCACAGTGACCAAAATGTAAGTGTGGGGTGCATAGCCGAAGCACATTTTGAACATTGTGGCAATGGGGTCCAAACCCCCATCATCACAGTGACCAAAATGTAAGTGTGGGGTCCATAGCTGAAGCACATTTTGAACATTGTGGCAATGGGGTCCAAACCCCCACCATCACAGTAGCCAAAAGGTAAGTGTTGACAAAGAAAAAGCTGCAACTGCCAAACTGCATGGATGATTCCTGGTCACAGAACATAAAACACATCAGTGGCAAAGTAGTGCATGTGTCCCATTGCAACATAGATTGGGGGAGGCAAATACTGCAGTGCAAATAAGACATACCTTTGGCCATGTGCAGACAAACAACACCCATGGGGGCTGACACAGTCAACATTCATCAATGACACAATGACAGAAGTGACCATCAGAATGCAGACCCACATATTTGCACCAATGGGCACACAAATGCAGATACCCTGTGGAGACTGTAGATGTGAGGTGAACAGATACCATACCATGGCAGCAATGGGACACACAAACCATGATCATTGTGCTGACTGATGACCTAGGAGTCCCAGGGACAGCAGGGGAAACCCACCAAACAACATACAGCCAATGGCACACCTAAGATATGCCAATGCAGTGGTGCAGATGCACAAACACAAACAGGCAGAC